>JAUZNK010079221.1:0-13348 GCA_035046665.1 Euphysa ruthae | reverse complement strand
ATATATATATATACATTATATAAAAATATATTAAAAACTTTTTAATTGTGATGTTACACTGTATAATAACTTGCAGGCTTGTTTCTTGACCCTTTTCGACTCTCGTGCGCTCATATTTTTTAAAACTGCCAATATATCATCTCTGTACAGCCCGATATTTTTCCTATCGTAATTTTTGGTTATTTTGTTGAGAAGGAACGTTCCGAGTGAACACATAGTTAAGTTGGAAATATATAAGAAATGTCCATCATAAAGTTTGAATAGTAAATGACGCAACCTATGTCTCAGTAAGAAAACCTCAATAATGCGAAAATGAAATGCGAAAACTTCCTAAATAAAAAGAGTGAAATTGTTTCGAAATGCAGACATTCTAACAAGTTCCTAGTAACTAGCTTTGATACCAAACACTGACGACGTAACAATATAATGGCACAAAACTGTATTTTTACCGTTTTTTTTCTTAGTATTCGGGAAAAAAGTTCAACCTCTATCCAAACACGGTTGAAAACCGTAAAAGGACATGAAACTTTAAGTACAATAAAAAATAGTATTTCATTCTTCAGCATATTCAAATAAATCGCTCTAACACAGTTCGTGAAATTAATCACTGTTATATCAATCCAGAAGGATTGTTAGAAAATATATTTTTTGAAAAATTACCAAAAAGATCTTTTTAGATAACTCCTATTGTTTATATAATCACTGATTAAATGTACATTATGTTGATAATTATCATAAATCAACGCAAAATTAAGATGCACACAAAAAAAAAAAAAAAAAAAAAAAACCTGAATGAGTTTAAAGAATTACGATTAATCGTTTTCATATTGTTATTTATATGTAAATATTTCGTAAATAATTATCGGTAAAGAGATTAAAAATTATGTCGCTTTCATGGTCATGCAATTTTTCTTTAGCTGAAAGTTCGGCTAAATGAGCTCAAGATTTTAAAAACCATATTTATTTATCTATATAAACATTCTTGTAATTTCAACTTTAATTTACGATCCTCATAACATTTTCATGTTAACTGCGAGGTAATTTTTAAATGGTTTTTGAAGAATTTTGCACAAAGTATACGTGCAATCAAATGTTTTCTTACTAGATACGTATTTTTCTTTTCGTTGTTTAGTATGAAGAAATATAACATATCTAATTTCACGAACCATCCTAACAAAGATTACAAAAAAAAAGAAAAAGAAACTGTCACTCTATTCACATTAAATGTGCGGTGGTATGAAAGAAATTTTTAGATTAGTTACGTCTGCTGAAATTTATATCATATAAATAATATTTATATCATAAATAACAGCTTTTGAACTTATTCTCACCTCAATTTCCATGATATCTTTATATCATTAAAAATTATTGGTATATCTAAGATTGATCGAATGAACAAATTAAAAAAGCGATAATGCTTTACGTGTTTAAACATAACTTTTTTATGTCTACCTATGTTAGATTTATTCGCATTTGTTATTTCTAGATTTATTTATTATCTGGATATAATAAAAGCCATTGCAGAAATTTTATATTTATATTTTGTATGCTACATAAGCAAAACTATGAAACTGACTAACGAAAGTATGAGGCTGTTTCATGCGGGATGGTGAATGAATAGAAAACATCCAGCAATCATCAGTGGAGGATTAAATTGGGCTTTTCCTTTATTTGTTTTATTTGTCATGTCATAGTGCATCGCTTTCCTATGGTGGGCGTTTAATTGCTACTACCGAGTGTTAAAACTGAAATAAAATAATGAAGTTCTAAACTTCATGGAGAATGAAGAACAATACAATGTTTATGAATTTTGTCAAAAATGGTCCAAAAATTAGAAAAAAAAATAGTGTCATAAAATATTTATCAAATGATGTAGATAAAAAATAAAAACAAGAAACTATTTTATTTGGAAAAATAACCGTTTTTTTTTTTTTTTTTTGCTACAACTGTGTTTTTGAAAAAAATAAGAAGAGCACATAGCACAAGCACTTGCTATTTTTGAAACATTTTTATAGAGCTGTGCAACTCTATTGACCTAAAATCCTGATGATTTCCGATTATTTGAGGTTAATGCTCAAATATTTTATTGCAGTAGAGACTCGATACCATAAAAATTGAGGAATAGTATTCCCTAGCAGAAAAAACTTCTGAAATTAACTCAACAGTATTTCAAAGTTTGCTGAAGAACCTAAAGAATTTTGCGAATCTAGAAAAACTTTTAAGATCAAAACTTAATATAATTTTGCAAGTAAAATATAGTAACTACGTGATAATGACATCGCAAGAAGCAAGAAAACCAAATATAATAACGTCTAACGAAAAGTTCTGATAAATGAAATTCCAAAAAAAAAAAATAAGAAAGAGATTTTTCAAGAAAAAAAGTAACGAATGCTAAGCATATTCGGTAATGCCATTCAAGATAAGATCCGTATAACGAGAAAAAAATAATAAATTTTTATCGCATTTCCTATTTTCAAGTATTCAGATTATAAATGATTGACTTCCAGAGAATTTGAAATAGTTTCTGAAAATATACATTCCAACATTTTATGGAAAAGTCCACAAAAGGCCTTAGTGGTCGCTAGCTAACGCAACGATATAAATTGCTTGCAAAAACTTTTTGGAGCTGGTATTATGCAAAAGAAAGGCAACTGAAAAAGTATGAAAGCTGCCACTTTAGCACTGCTATTTAACAAAACCAACATTTTCCATTTTCCACATTGTCCCACAGGTGAAAATAGCTGGTGTAAATACTCAGACATATAAGCCTGGTCCTGGTTATCATATGGATATTGTTTTAAAATTAAACCTATCTTTGAGGAACTCTCTCAAGAAAAACACTTAAAGAAATGTCTCCATGGAAAAATTCGAACTGCGTATGAAAGCTTTAACGCTACAATTTGGGAACGCATACAAAAAAAATTGACTCGCTTACACAGTTGGAGTTTGGTGCATATCACGCGATCGCAAATTTTAATGTGGGCAAAAAGACATCAGCTTTAATATATACAGAATTTGCTATGATATCAGGTAAATTTATGTTGAATAGTTGTCCCTCAATGAACAAAAAACGAATACTCTTGTTTGCTTATAAAAATTCTGCAAAAAATAGAATGTGATTCAAAGTCCTAAGAGGTAAAAAAAACTCTATAAATATGTAGAAAAAGAATGAAAGCTTTATGTTGTTAGTGAATTTTGATAGGTTTTTTTGTCAATTGGACATAAATACTTGAATATTTTTATTATTTTAGAAATTAACATTATTATTTAATTAGCATCAAAAAAAATAATTTTTAATGTTTCTTTGCCGTTTTCTCAAAATGTTTTGACGCTCCGATAAGGATATCTTGAGAACCGTTTGACCGACTATCCCAAAATTTTTAACAACAGTTATTCATAGTATTTCTCACAAAGTAAAAATCTTATAATTATTTTATTGTTTTAATTTTTCTATTTTTTTTTTTTTTTTAATTTTTTAACTTATTGCACTCTTGAAAATAGTGAAGCTTTATTCCATGATCCCTGATCGAGAAATTAAAAAAAAAAAAAAAGTCAAATATCTACTGAGAATGTCGCTTTGTGGACATACCTAATTTAAATAAAAAATTCAAAAATTGACAGCATTGGTTTTGGCTGAATCTTGACTGGTTTAAACCATTTTCCTCCAAAAAATGCTATTTTGCGGTTTCCAAGGCAATCCGCTATTTTAAAAATTTGAAAATTATTTTCTAAATACCTAACATATACCTCACATATTCTATATAGTTTAAATCAAAGAAATTGAAAAATAATCCATGGTGGATTATCCCAAATATTTTTTGTCGCTTAAGAGGTTTCTGTTTTTGTTTCTGTTGATGAGATTTCGAAAAGTGCTGGCTTTTTGATAAGTAGATCAGTACTGGAGATTCTTAAACTTATGCACTAGATATAATTTATTACATTCTTCTTTCTGGCAAAGCATACTCAAGAAGATTACCAGGCCAAATGCTGATGCATACCACCCTTGTCAAATAAATTTATAAAACTGTTGAGTCAAAAGAAGTATCATCAATACAATTAAAGGAATTGGGCAATTTGCAACCATGAAACATGAAACAGGATTATGGTGCCCATCATAAATAACTTGTCACATCAATCAACAACCTGGTTTATAAATGGAAAACCAAGTTTGTAGATCTCTGTACTACTAAATAAAGGATAAAATACGAGGATTGCTGCGACATTTAAATCTCACATCCAAGCAAAGCGCACAAGAAACTGTTATTGCACCTGAAAGCTCTCAAATTTTGCTTTAACTGCTCATCACTTTGTTGTGACATGAGAAGGATTGAAAAAAAAACACCAAAATTGCATCATCTGAAAAGTCAGTTGCATATTTTTCAAGCAACACTTGTTGATTGAACTTATAAAATTCATAACATCTATGAATATGTACAAACTTTCAAGGGAATATATTTTTTGTCATTTTCATTTTTTCAAATAATGTAAATTAAATGATGAAAAGCATTGTAAATTTGATGTAATAGTCTCGTTAAGTCATCAAGAAAATGTCATAGCATTAAGTTTTGGAACAAACTAGTTAGTTATGGATATAACTCTATAAAACTTTCCACTTCAAACTTTGTTTAGGCATTATTTCAATTAGCCTAACCATTTTGTATGCTGCATAGGTTTTAACTCAAAAATTTCAATTTGAGTCTATTTTGGCAATTGGTTGGTGTTTCATCGTAACTTCATCTTAGCAGAATGTATCGGATATGTTTTGGAAATATCAAAGTGCTGTTATGTTTGCCAATTTGGAAGTAAATTTATCGCCTAGAATTGCTTTAAAAAAAAAATTTGGTTTAGTAGGTTTTTGGAAAAGAGAATTAAAATTTTTAAGTAAAATTCCAGATTTAAAACGACGCTTAAACGTTAGCGTTTGATAGGCGCTGATTCGGTAGACATTTAAAACCTTCATTTCTAGCATCAGTAACTTAGATTTTTTAGAACTTTCAAATTTTCATTAAAAATTTAAAACTCGACATGTATTTTTTGAAGTCTTAGAAGATTTAATAAGTTGCACGTATAAGTACTTCCCCAAGCTATATTTGAATAGCATAAACAACAATGAAAAAAACTAGTACAATAATATTCGTGAAATAGGAATTTAAAAAGACCTATATTTATAAAAATTCCCTATTGTCCTAAATAAAAACTTTAGATAAAAACTGGAAGTAAAGATATAGGCCGATAATTACATGCAAGAGTATGATCATCATTTTTGAAAATCGGATTTACCCTAGCAATCTTAAGTAAATTAGGAAAAAGCATGTTATTGGAAGATTTATTCAAGACATGAAATAAAGGTTTATCAACTGCAGTAAGGAATTTATTATTAATAATTTTATCAAAACTGGCAGTTTTGTTACGTTTGATAGAAAAAATTGCAATATTTAAACTTTTTGGAGCTGAGATCGTTATTTTCTACTTGCTGATTAATGTTCGGACCAAGATGTTTGTTATAACTGCCTTTCTCCACCGAACTAGTATTAGATGCCGATTTAGGACCAACGTTAACAAAGTCTTTACATATTGAACTATTTACATATTCCTCCTAAGTTATTAATGGCTTTTCCACTTGAATTTATTATTTTTGTAATTTCAACATTTTTTTTTTTTTTTCCTACCATTAATTTCATTTAAAACAGACCAAATTTTTTTCGCATTTGATTTTGACTTGATAAGCAAATTTTAATAATAATTTGCTTTAATTTGTTTAACTAACTTGTAAAACAGTGTGTTGTATATCTTGCAGTTGTGTTCATCGGTTGCCGGACGAAATTTCAGAAACTGGATGTAAAGTTTTTGCTTTCGACTGGAACTCTTTAGTAAAGCAGGGGGTTAGCTATTTCCTTTGTTTTAATCCTACCTGGTTTAATTGGACAAATATCATCAAATATTTCCTAAAATTTATTTAAAAACAATTCAAAAGAAAGATTACCTTCATCAATTTTATAAATATCATTCCGAGAAAATCAAAAAGTGGAGAGATCTTTTTTCGATTTTTGTTTTTTTCTTTCTTCTTTGAACTTTCATCATTAGAGTTGTTGAATATATTGGAATTATATTGCTATTGGAATTACTAAATAAAAGCATCGAATGATAAAATCTAACCGTATTCTCTTTTTTTTCTTCTCACCCAAAAAAATTCATCCTACATAAAAGCTTTTATAAAAGCCATAAATATTTCGCTGGAGTTCTCTGCATAAATTGTAAACTGCGGTTGGTTTTTCATAAGAGTTGCTTGTTCGTTTTAATGAGCACTTCTTACCCTCGCAATTCTTTGAACGACAGTTAGTTATCATGCAAAGCTCGATTAGCGCATTATTTTAATTCGTAATTTTTTTGATACTAATTAGTGTCAAAAAATTACTTATAAATTATTTATAAGAAAACCTTTAATTGCGCTATATATATATTTTATATATTTTTTCAAGATTTTTTAGTTCATATGGTCATTATTCGCATCTATATAACGCGTTTTAGTTAAAGGATTTATTGAGTCCTTTTATTGAATTAAATGAACGGTGTTGTTTTTTCTGTCAGAAGTGTGTAAGTTTTATGAAGTTACGTGTTTAGTAAGCATGCTCGTTTCTGTTGGAGGGCTTCTTAAGAATGCATAAAAGACTTTGGTTGATTTACTGTCAAATTTTTCAGAGATAGTGAATTTGGAATAAAATTCGTCCCATTTTTAGTCATCGATCTTTTTTTCCTTTATTGATATACCTTACTCTATGTGAAATTCCAATAATATCTTGAAATTTTCCACTATATTACCTGATTGTGAGTTCATTTATAACACAGCAACCACCATGAGGTAACCTGACGTTAGAAACATTAACTGGCCAGTTTATCGACAGATAGAATAAACAGATTACTGTTGGATGGACCGCTTTGTTTAAAGCAAATTACAGCTGGATTTAATAATGAATTATCTCCTTAAATCATAGTTGGTTGTATCTACAAAAACTATGCTAATCAAAGAATTTATTCGGATCAAAAATTACACTAATCAGTTGGGAGCTTAGAGCTTTGTTTATTTAATCAAATCATTGTCCCAATGCTTATGACTGCTTTTTAAAATGAAATTTCTAAGATGTTGTTTAAAAAGGGTGCAAAATTCCGAAGTGGTCGTCATTCAGGTTGAAAATTATAAGAAGATAACTATAAACTAATTACATTGTTTTTTATCGTCAATAAAATGTTGCGTGTAAAGACGAGCTAGCATTTTTTTATTCCAAAAATAAAGGTTTCCCTGAGTTAAAATTTAGTTTTAAGGAAAAAATTTATACAAATCATGTACTACTGAGTATCACTGAGGTTAACACTTGACAAAAAAACAATTTTCTTCTGGAATTATTATTAAGCGTGAAATAAAATTAATCACAACATTTTGACGGCAAAATGAATAATCGAAACTATTTCGAAATGAGAGCCTCTTCTATAGAATATTTTAGATCTTATATTTGACAAAGTAGTTCCTCAATAATCTATCCAAGACAATTTTCTTCAATCTACCATTTCAGAAATGGCATTAACCTAACTCATGTATCTTAATTGAGCTTAACTATTGATTTAAAACCTCTTATGAACTGGATTTAACTCAACTTAATGTCGTTATAACTAAATAAATATTGTTTAAACCCCTTTGAGTTAATTAAACTTTAATCTTTTTATAAAAAGACCATAATAACTAAATTATCGCCTCTAAGTACGGTGCACGCCTAGAATTACTTTATAATAAATTCCTTACTATTTAAACATTTGAACAATTTTGCCACCAAAATACGGATATAAAGGAGTGCTTATTTCTTTATTATTCATCTTTATTCTGTGAAACTTGGCATATAAGTTGATAATTGTACAAAACTAAATTTAAAAAATTCAAATGGAGAATATTTGGTCCGCAAACCTCGAAATATGACTTTCCCGCGGCTTGAAATAACTCAAGAACCATCAATTGATGGTTCTTGAATTATTTTGACAACAGCAAATGCATGTTTATATCAAGATTGATTCACTTAACATTTTTTTTTTTTTTTTTTTTTTTAAAGCAAATAAAGAACATTTTCAACCATTTTCTCCTAGATATCTTGTTTACTAATGACAATTATTTGTAGCATTGCACACAAGAGTCTGATTACGCAGAACTTTCCACAATAACGCGATAACACAATGATTACAGAAAGTATAATAAAGTTACCTAAGCATAAAAAATTAGGAGTCCTAATAGTGAACTTGTATAGATATCTATATAGTGTGTTTAAAATAAACCAGCTGCATATATTACACTTTCCTTTCCCTCAGCGTTATCAATAAATCCCATTCGTTGCGCTCTCATGTATTTCCTTCTATTCTCTATTCTTAGTATACACTCAAAGATCATTCCCTTTGCAAAAGTAGTTTGTATGCACTCCAAGTTCAATATTAAATGACCCAAATACTTTTAACATTGGAACAGCGCAATGTAAAATATAACAAAAAAGAAAATAGCTAAAACAATCTAGCACCATACATCACTCCCTCTTTTTCCTCTGCCGTGTCAGCAAATCCTTTCCGTTTTGCACTCAAATGTTTCCAGCGTTGCTTTGAGCCGACCGCGGACTTTGACATGTGAGTAAATTGTATTTACACGGCAATCGTCACTTTTACCAAAAAATTCAGTTGATTATTTGCCAGGTGGGATATTAAGCTTTTCAAACACCTTCAAACTGCTGTAATTCTAACATATTTTTCATGATCGTCTTGAGTCACTTTTGTTTGTTACAGTCAAACCATCTTCCGCAAACTTATCAAACTATTTACAAAACTGAACGCATTAATAAAATAATTGTACTACGAAAAAGGTCACAAAGAGTCTTCTGAGGATAAATGGTTATGATGAGCAATAACCCTGAAAAAAGCAATTCTTTCTCCCACACAGTTAGTATGAATCCCGCACTAATGATAAATGCATAGAAGGAAAGATTGTTCTTCAGTTAAATTAGCTGGGCTATACAAGAAAATTTAGTGTGGGATAAACATATATACTGAAAGCATACTTAAAACAATAATAAAAGAGAAGACGTAAGTTGGAAATATAAGGCCATTAATATATTTTTGATATTATCATCTCTGCTCTATTATACCCAAGCCGCAGTATGGCGCTACATGCAGCCCGTCCTTGCAGACAACAGTGAAGTCTCGGTCTTTCCTAGAGCTCCATGCCTTTGACTTAAACCTTATTATTACCTAATTATAGAACAAAATGATATAAAGAAGATGTAACGACTTAGCTTTTTTTGCATTTTAACCCAATTGCGACGTGGGAGCTTTTCAGTAAAAATGTCGTTTTCTACATTTCCTCCACGGCTATTTCCGGCTATAGATTTAAACAAGCATTAATTTTTTCTATTATCATTATGGCCAATATCAAAAATTGTAGCGTCATCTAGGCAGGATTAAAAAAACAATGTTAGTTTTGTGGTTTAACATGATTCCTTTATAAATAGCAAGGCGATTTTGACGCTAGTCCCAAACAATAAGGAATAATCATAGGATGGTACTGCAAACCTTTCTTGGATGATTTTAAGTATTTCTACTGTTCGTTCCAAAATAATTTCATAAATTGGTTGGGCAGGTGGCTTGACTGATAACCCATGATGGTTGTCAAGTCTTGGTGTAGCTCCTCAGTTACAAGAAGGGCTAAAGTTTCAATTTCCTTTTATGCTTTCGATAATTCCAACTGAAGGAGTTTGTTTTTCAGATTTAAATTCTGTAAAGTTAACTTTATTCTTTCAGGTGAGGTAAAAGAAATAGGTGCATGTAGTTTGGCGGGTTTACACGAGTTGTCTGCTTTTCTTTTTAAATTTTTGTTTTGCTGTTTTTCAAGCTTACAGCAAGTAAAGCACTTTGAACCCAAAATAAAAACTTTTTGTTATTTCCTCATTTCCATAAATGAGGAAATCTCACTAGAAAATAAGCTGAACTTTTTTTGAAACCACATGTTTAATATACGAACCAAATTTTAAGACAATTCTGCAAGTAAATTAGAAACAGTAATGATTTGAACAGATTTTTTTATAACTATGATATATTTTATGATTTCAGGAAGGAGCCAGGTTTGAGTGTGGTTCTTGTGTTGTTTTGATGATTTATGCAGTCTTCTGAGAAATGGTTTTGGCAAAAGAATGATTTTTTTCCAATTTGATTTCCTCGATCTTTGATTATAATATTGATTGGTTTTTTACTTCACTATCTATCAAAACTTTTATTGCCACCAGGAATCTTGAAGATGGATATATTCAAACCAGGAATCTTGAAGATGGATATATTCAAACCATTGCTCTTAATTTTACTCCAGGAATTGCTACAACCATATATTACTGCCAACCATCTGATAAAAAAAACACAAAAAATATATAAAAAATAACCCTCAATTAGATAATCGACTGCAAAAAACCATTCAACCTGTATAAGGTAAACTTTTTTTGTTTACATTCGATCCCCATTTTTATACTCGGCACTAGTTTAATGGATATTTAAGACCATTTTTTGTGTTTTACTTTCATTTCTTGTCTATATAAATATAACATATTCTACGTAAATTACTCTTCTATTATCTAAACTTCACCATCGCCCAGCTCATACGAAAGGATCTATAGGCATACTTCCAGCTTTTCCAATATTTGCCAACTCAAAAATTTAAATTTGGCTGTAGGTAAAGATTTCAAGATAAAGATTTTGATAGTAAAATGATTTTAAATTTAAAATAGTTTATATTATTCGCAGAAATTTTTGATGTCAAAAGTAATAAAGTTTCGTTTCTTTATTTGATTACCAAAAGAAAGGAAGTTACCTGCAACTCAAACGAGTTTATACTTTAAATCTGAAAGAACACTGAACTAGCTATAAAGAAAAGCTTGTATAAAAAACTTGTGATGGTATAAACTTTTTAGTAAAATATAAACAAAATATTCAGCCAGATATAATTTGTTTTAAATCGTTTACAGTTGTTACAGTTACTTTAGTTGTATCAATTTCCTGCTGCAAGATAGTTCACTGGGTATTTTAACTCGTGATCTTGGTAGGTTGTTATAAAGTTATATGTATCTTTTGTTTAAATTATTCTTACAGTACTGTTCTTATGTAACTTTTAGTCTTTGCTACTTTTTGTCCATTGACGTAGTACTTTCAGAACTGTACTTTCTATCTAACCAGTTATATTCTCTTTCATATTATTTTATGCAAAGTGTAAAGAGAAAAGTATATTTATTGCCTAAACGTTTTGTTTAAGTTTGACTTGATGCTCGAGTTCCTTAATTTTTTTTTAATAGCAACATTCAGTTTTCCATTGAAAAAACCGGAATTAAATAAACTTTGGGTTCGTTTTATCAACCACTCCAATTGGGAGCCTATCAACCACTCAATAATATGTAAACTTCATTTTGAGAAAAGACATAATAATTACAATCAAACTTAAAGTGGGAAACGAACCTTGTACCAAAAATTTATCCAGAAGAGTTATTTCAAACAATATCAGCACTACCTACACCAGTTAGTCAAAGGTAACCACCAAGAAAGAGAGGATATCAAGAGGATGAGTTAGAAACATTTCAAGATAATAATAAAATCACATGTTTTGCATTTGAGTGAAAATCATGAGCCACCAGATTTTTTTGTGTCAGAATTTAGAAGATTATTTTTATTTCTACAATTTATGTTTAAACAAAGGCACCGGTTTCCCTATAATAATTGACCAAATAAAACTTGATAAAGACTTTCATGTTCAATTACGATGTAATGGTTATATAATTCTCCTTCCACCTTGGTTTGCACAATGTCATAAAGCTAAATTAATTAGATTGAGCTTGCTGTTAAACTTCCCAGCTTACATTAGAAACACAATGTCTTAAAATAATCAATATTCTATCATCACAAATTTATTCAAAATATCAAAAGACAATTTTACAAGTCAAAAGATCGACCTCGCTATTCAGCTGATGTCATCCGTTATGCTTTAATAAAATGATTGAAAACATTAACCGTCGTGACGGAGAACCATCTCTCTAATGTTGATGCATTTACAAGACTATGGCTCTGGGTATCCTTATTTTATTGAAGTGGAAGCTAACTACTCCAAAAGGACATACTTGTTTTATAGCAGTATCTATTTAGTAAAAATGTAAGAATTACAATAAGACAAGAATTGCTATTTTATGCCCCGGAGGTTATATCAGTTGGAAAGATTTTCATAAAATCTACAAAATAGACAGAGAATTACAACGTAATTTACGGAAAGACCGAAGTTGATATATATGGCGTTGCATCCAGGAAATGATAAACAAAACGTTTCAGTAGCTGTTGCTTTATTTAATAAAACCATTATAGCGTAACAAAATGTTATTCACCTGATAGGAAGGAAATTTAAAAATTTTTTCAGAAGTGGTGGACAATTGCAACAAAATGTTTGTCGGGAATGTTTAGGAAATGCTATTGTTTCTGGAGACAAAACAAACATAATTTTATATGACAGCAGCAAATTGGATCGAACAGTAGAGCCAATCAACCACTTTAAAATTAACATCACAAACATCATCAGCTTTAATTTCAACCCTTCACTCCCAAGCAATATTAATTTATAAACTTATTAATGACGGTTATGATGTTGTATTGACAAGTCGATTGCAGAGTGACCCTATTGAACGAAAATTTTCACAATGCATACAGATTAGCAATGGTAGATTTCTTGTTAACTTAAGATAATTCAGACTGAATTTTACCTTGTGTTCTTTACTAAAGGAAAATATTAATCTTTGGGATGAAGACTTGCAAGAAGAAGTAGATTTTACTTTTGATAATAACAATTATCATTTTTATGACGAATTAGATAGCAAGTTACAGGAAAAAGACACTGAGGTCATGGAAATGTTCTTTAAAGTGACAGTAGCGAACTAGCGTCAACGATTGCTGGTTATATATCAAAAAAACTTTTTAAAGGGTTACATAATAATTTTAAATAATGTTATCTCGTTGTAACTTAACAATTCCACCGACGATACTTTCCGAGTTTACCTGTCGTTGTTTTGCCATCCTAGATAATACTGAAAAAGATATCAAGGGTACTACCAAGAAGATCTGTGAAGCAGCTACACATGTCTAAGCTACTTATTCACCTAAATTGGAGTTAACATGCGAAGCACATACTGAATGGGGATTCAAGTTTGCCACAAAAATTATCATAAACGTATTTTAAAATTATAAACTAAAACTTGCATCAGACACTGTAAGAAGCGACGTGGTACAAGGTTTTTAAAGTATATATATA
>JAUZNK010079210.1:0-13349 GCA_035046665.1 Euphysa ruthae | reverse complement strand
TATGATATGTAGTTATTATTTGGTACCTTTATCAAATCATGGTTTTCTTATATCTTTTTCTTTCATTTTTAGTATTGTAAATTTTAGTAAATTTTATTTTCAATTTCATTTTTAGTATAGCAAAGCACAAGAAGACTTGCTCATTTTTATTGGTTACATTAATATTTGCTGTCTCAGCATATAACTTTGACGGTCCACATCGTGAATTATTTTCAAAGTTTGAAAAAAGCATTTTATGGTGTGGCTATTGGATTGGCTTAGGAGTTTTGTCTTCAGTTGGGCTTGGAACTGGTCTTCATACTTTCTTGTTATACTTAGTAAGATTACTTTTAAAAATGTTTTTCACATATTGCCTTATTTATCAATGAGTTTATTTCTTGTTTATTTTTAGTAAATTACTGTAGACTATTATCTAACCCAGTGTCTCTATTTGAAATCTAATAAAATTTTCAACTGGGTGTTTATTGCAGTTTTTTACTCCAAGGACAGGGTCTTAATTACCAGAAACTTATTTGTTTATGCGAATAATTCTGCATATAATCGGGATTTTATATCGGATATATTTCATTTTTGTTTATGTTTTCGTAGAGCTTATATTTTTTGGTCGTGTCTTATGAAATCTTTTACGTATGTCAGCCCTTCTGAATTTTTTATTTTTAAATATAATTTTTATAAATTTTTGTTCAAAGGTGCAGAGTCAAAAGGCTAGAAAAGTGATAATTTTGTATTTTTGGTTAGAAAATCTCATTGAAATTGTTTTTAAATATTTCTCAGAAAATAAAATTTTTCAATATTCCAATTTAACTCTTTTATATTAAAAATCTTAGGCTGGTTCTAAGATAAGTGGGTTGTTTTCAAAAATTTTTCCCTTTTTTTTACACTTTTTTCCTTTGCCCACATGTTGACTCAAGTATTGTCAAGTAGTATTTTCACTGTTGATAGTCGAGTCGGTCGACCACCTCGACTAAATGTGTCCATATCCTTGCCATAAAATGGGACAATATCATAGATCGGTGTCATCCTTAATGGAAATGGTTTGTCACTTCCACCTTTCATAAATTATCTGAGCATTGGATACACATAGATTGAATAGATATGCCCAATACTTTTTGCACTACTTTTTCACTCAGTTGTGGGCACAAGAGTATGATGCGGTTATTTGTGTCTGGTATGCATGTTGTTAGCATGCAAGCATCACATTACGCCGTAATGATACTCGTACATGACTTTTCGATCATTGAGAGCAAGCTTTGCATTTGTTTTTCTGTAAATACTTTTGGTTGCAACGAAAAGTTCCCAGTTGAATGTTTCATAAGCTCATACCAAATCTCAATGGTTGTGTACTAATTTTCGATATACACACATCGATATCTACCAAGAAACCCTCACCCAAATTCATAACAATATCAGTTGCGTGGTATTCATGGTTATGGCTGACATTAGTTTCTTTGCCGTATAAATGACTGCATTCCATACATATCCAGTGTTTGCGCATAACAATACAAAATATTTCACATCAAAACCAGTCCTCTCATTAAAGAAAATAGTACCTGGGCGAGGATATTTCGTAAGTTTAACAAAGTAATATTTTTTCCCTCATCTTTTTACAAGGCCTGCAATATTAAAACAGCTCTCGGAATTTTTTTCACGGCGATTTATTTTTACTTAAACTATCTTTTTAATTGCAATCTAACTTCTTCAAAGATAATAACCAATGTGTAGTTGTATTTACACTTCAAAAATCATTTCAATGTAATATATCTGCCAGTCACTCCAATCCAAAGAAATTTAGTGTAGATTTATAATATTAATGGCTTTAAAAAATATTTACAATACAGGCTTCTCTTGATGGAGCTTCAACTAGGCTCAAAATATCAAACGCTTTGTTTCATTTTTATTGTAATATTACTTTTAACTTTTATTTTTATATACTTTTTTTACCTTATTTGTAATTTTTTTTTGTGTTTTACCTCCGTAGCCTAAATCCCGAAGATTTTGAATTAACTTGATTTTTTTTTTCCTTTATTTTATTTTGTGCTGTTCAACATCTACATTCACTGTAACAGCTGGCATACCCTCTACGATAGAAAAGGAAGTAAATAAACGGTCTGATAGACGAAATGGATGAACTATTCTGATAATGGCCTGTTTACATTTATATAGCATACTAGTAAAAATTTGGAACACTTGACATAGAAAAAACTTAGCAAGGAAACCGTTTATTTATTTATTTTTTTTTTAAATTCATTATAAAATGGACTAAATTATTCAAAAACGTCATTCGCCAGATAATATGCTAAAACTGACTTCTTCTTCCGTCATAAAACTGACTTCTTCTTCCGTCATAAAACTGACTTCTTCTTCTTCCGTCATAAAACTGACTTCTTCTTCCGTCATAAAACTGACTTCTTCTTCCGTCATAAAACTGACTTCTTCTTCCGTCATAAAATTATTGGTTATCTAAAATAAATAAAAAAATAAATGTTGTGAAAAAATAACTTTTCAAAAAAGCAAAATTTATAACTTTTGGTTATTAACTTGCTAAAACTCAAAATGGCAGCATCTTCTTTAGAATGACGAAGATAATAAATAAAATAATAAAATTAGCATACAGTTTTTCGTGTTTGAACAAAATTTTCCGTATAAATAATATCATTATATATAGAAATAAATATATAAATAAATATATTATAAATATATATAAATCGTATAAATAAATTGATTTTTTAATAAATTTGATGCTAAAGTTTGATGAGAAATATTTTTTTTTTTGTATTTTCAACTTGCTTAACATTTCATAACAATTTTTCTTCCTCTATTTCAGTTTAGTACTCATCACATTGACAGTTCATTTACTTTGCATCCAGTATCTTTCACTAGTGCCTGAATATTATTATTGAAGTTCTAGTGGGACTTTTCAATAAGATGCTTTCTATAATAGGAAATATTCATTTAGTCTTTTTTTGGTGCACTCATAGTAACCAGACAATTTAGTCTGTGTTTTGATAGGAGAAATGTTTTTATAACTTTTTTCTAAATCTGTTTATGAAGCTTCTGTTCTTCCCGTTTTTATTTTTTTTTTCTAGTGTTTCTGTTAGAATTCAGGGGATTGATTCTATTCAATCTCAAATTCTGCCGTAGCTCTTAAGAACTTTCTTTTCAATTTTTCTTGTGACTAGATTTCCATATTATATTTATTTTATTTAGTACTTCTTGTGCGTTTTTAATTCTGATGATGGTATTATAAAAAGCAGAGAGAAGTTACCAAGATATTTGAAAGCATATACTTGCGTGATCTTATCAACATTTAAAATTTTTATGCTCATATATTCATCTTCATTCAGAAATAAGTTCGTTTTTTATTTCAGAGGAGTGGTTTCTCTTCGCATTCTATTTTAAAAATGTTTAAAGCTTCTGTTAGTACATTTTTTGGTACAGTGGCTTGTAAAGCAGTGAATTGATTCACAAGTTCTTAATTTTTCTTCTCTTAAATATTTTCCTTGATCCCCTTGTAAGGTTAGTAATACAATATATATATATATATATTTTTTTTTTACAGGGCCCTCATATAGCTAAAGTTACACTGGCGGCTTGGGAGTGTGGATCATTGAATTTTCCGGAACCTCCTTACCCTAATGAGTATGTATGTTTTTACTATTCTAAAAAGATAAGTTTTGTATACTTACTTAATTTATTATTTTTGGCTTGTTCATAAATTAATTGATTCACATTGAAATAAGGAATGAATGCAGTGAGTATTAATACAATGTAAAATACATCAATCTAGTAAACACTCAAAACACAACTTGATAAGGTACTCAGTTCGCAATCAATTATGTAAAAGAAAACAAATTTAAGAGCAAGTATAAGTTTTATTTTTTGTACGCAAGTCCATAATTTGTAGATTTGATATTTTAAGCGCAATATGCATTAACGTTATTGATCTAAATCGTGTAAAATTAGCTTTAATTGCAGAACTTTGTAGAAAATATTTTTTAAATATGTTGTGCAATTTCACGACCAGGATTTTGTTATTTATTTTTTTGCTCAAAAATTGGTAATATTATTTATCATTAATATATTAATTATAATATTATGGAAAATTCCGAGCTAGATTTTAAAAAGAGAATGGCACATACCTTCCCAGGGGCAATATTAATATTATTATTAATTATTATTATTATAAGAATTATTATTAAGAATTATTATTATTATTATAAGAATTTTTTCATCATCATAATTAGATGTTTACTAAGGTTTTGAAGGAAAATCAGAGTTTACTGTAAAACTCATTAACAGATGTAGCAGGCAAGCCTAATCATATGACCAAAATGTTGTAAAAAAGTTATACATTACTAGCATCAACCAACTTACAGTAGTATAGGGATAGATTCCTTTTATTGTGGAGTCACATATTTGGAGACTTGTCAGCCAAAGCTAATGACCATCTAGCCAGGTGAACTACCCGTGTAAGACATTAAACTATTATTTGCCATGCCCTGAAGTGAAAATGAATTTTGCAAAACAATGGTTTCCTTCAATTAAATCTGTTTAATAAATTTAAAAAGCCTTAAAACAGGGCTGGAAAACTGTGCAAATAATTCTATGTTATGTTGGTGAACATAGAATATTTCTTTTAGTACACAATGAATCCTATTATAAGGTATGGTGCTGTTTGAATCAGCAGAAGTTTTTGAATATATTGTTCTTTTTAACTTTTATTTGCAAGGGGTTAGCTTATCTCTATTGGCTTTAAAATAACAAAAACCAAATAAATTTTGTGTAACTACATTGTAACTACAAATCAAATGATTTTATGAGAGAATGAAAGCAATTATTAATCATGGGAAATGTGCACTCTGTTAACAATTCATTGACAATAAATTAAGACAACTAACTGCTTTTAATACTTTGATCATAAAAATTCACCTATACTGTTGTGCTTTGGTAAAAGGCAGTAAGTGCAAAAACGTAAATACGAGATGCTCGCAAAAACTAATCTTTTTTAAACCTTTCAGTTAAAAAATAATTTTTGAAAATGTATTTCTTTTTTTTTTATATTAAAAATCCCTATGGAAACTTGTGGACTATTTTATTTATTTATTTTTTTTTCTCAATTTTGAGTGTTTCTCGAGATGAGAAAAATGTTAATTTTTTTTTCATCAAAGGAAATAAGTACATCTTAGTAACACAATTTTGAGATATTTATTTCAGAGCTAGGACTGTTTGAATAAATATATTTATATAATATTTATAAATAAATATTGAATAAAAATAGTAACCACAAAAAATTGTTATTATGTTATAGGATTGTTTGTCCTGAGAGTGATGATATATCGTCTCTTGTTAACATTTTTACCATTATGAATAAAGTGCGCTTCGAGGCAGTCATGTGGGTAAATAAATTTGTATTATGATTAGGTCTCTTCCAATAAATGTTCAGGTGTTACTGTTGCATTATAAGTATGCTTTCTTTTCATACTTATTGTTGGATATAGCTCAAATAAATGGAATAAATTGACTTTCTCTTTTAAGATTTTTATTTCATTGAAAATTTTCAAAATGAAACTAAATGGTTTTTTTATTTTAAGCCATATGAACTGTAGCAGCCAAAAAAATTTTTGAAAACAGTTTAAAATATATTTTTTTTCTTGAAAGGTTCTGATTCTACTGAAACGTTTTATTTCTGATAATTTTGATAATTTTTCTATCCCAGTCCCATAGTATTTCTTGGAACATAAAGGATTCTTTCACCCATGCATTCTGTTAAGATTTCTTTTTGGTAGCCTGGGTTCCAATTTTTTTCTTTGATCTTCCAATTTGTAAATGGTTTGCTTTTTCTACAGTGAATCTTTTTTTGAATGGCTTTATTTGAACGGTCTTTTATTTAACTTTATTAAAAAAAAATTTTTTTTCTTGTTTTTTGTTTGTGTTTATAATTGTTAAGTTTTAATGCCAGACAATTGCATTTCAGGGAGCAGGCACAGCCCTTGGGGAGCTTCCACCATACTTTATGGCCCGTGCTGCTCGATTGTCTGGAGAGCAAGATCCAGATAATGAAGAACTGGAAGAATTAGAAGAATTAATTAGTAGTGATAGCACGGTAAGTTACTAAAGTGTAAATTGTACTTAATTGTTATCTTGTTCTCTTATGCAAAACTCTGGATTATAGCTAACACATGGTTAGTCTGTAATGATAATTATTGGCATATCTATTGGTTAATTAATGGGTTTTACATATTTACATATTTTATATAATGGTATGAAATATTACTTAATAAGTATATGGTTGATTTTTAAGCTCCCTTTGAATAAATGCAGAGTCCATTTGAAAAACTGAAACCTGCAAAAGAAATTTAAAGAAATTTAGCATAAGCTTTAATTCTGGCTTTTTTAGAATCATTGCAGCTTTTTTCCATGTTGTATTTTATGGCCGATAGAGCCAGCAAGATGCAATGTTCCTTTTGATTGCAAAACTTTTCCATGGAAAAGTTAATGAATGCTGTCTGCTAAATCACCATGTTTATTAATATTAAACAGGCCTCAAAAAATACTTTTCAGGGAGACTGGTGTACGATTTTTTAAAAACTAGTACAATACCACATTTCTACGGTTCCTCAATTTTTTCAAAATTTACAACCTTATTTGTGTTTTTAAGGGGTGTTAAAAAATAATCCTAAATATCACGATTATGATTTTTATGTAAGTGTATGATTTTATGGAGTACCTATTTTCTTGTCTGAGCAAAACAAGCTGGGGGACCTTCACAAATGGTAAGCCCCAAACACCAGTACTGAGCTGCAAATTTTCAAATTTCTCAGTCTTAACTTTTGCTCGTCTGCCAGGGCCGAAATATTTTAGATCAAATATAAATTATCATGTAAATTTCAAATATCATTTCTTCAAAACAATATTTTAATCAACCATGAAAATTTTTTTAGATAATTAAAAACAGCTGTAAGGTTAACTGCGTACTCATTTGCAACTATTTGTATATGCAGTTAACAATAACAATGGACAACATGAGCCAAAACTAAAAAAAAAAAAAGTTATGTTCTGTTAAATGCTTGTTTTTACCATCACTTAGATGTTCGCATGTATTATATTTTAGCTTGTATAACACTCACAAAATAATTTTTCAATTTATTGAGCAACGTTTTCTTGATTTTATAGCACTTTGATTTGAAACTCACTTTTCTGTATTGCGTGAACAAATCATACTTCTGAGAAATGAAGAGTATTTTTAAATAAAAGGATAGATAATGGAAAGATAAACAATAGAATTCCAATGAAGTTTAAAATAAACCTTTGGATGAGATCAAAACATATTAAGTTTTAAGTGACATGCTTTGTGAGAATCATATGTTTAAAAATCCCTATATCACATTAAATTTTTTTGATTTCAAAATGATGACTTTTTAATGAGTTTATTTTTAAAATTTAATTCTTGGTTTTCAGGAAGAGAAAATCGTTGTCTGATCAAACCCGTGAGCCCTTCTGAATATATAGCTTAAGGCTCTTTGTTGCCCCCCACATTAAAAATATAAAAATACAAAATACAATGAATGAGGGTCAGTATATTATACATCAAAATATAAAATATATAAAAATAACAAAGTGATTTTTTTGTCTTTTAACAGGACTGGTAGTTCATGAATAATTAACGGAGGTTAGATAGAAGTAAACTTAGTGTTGCTAAGAAGCAAAGTAAATCGTAGACAAAAATTACTAATTCATTTTGCAGTATTTAGTGTTCTATAGTAGTCAGTATAAGAAGTTGGAGATTAAGAGAATGATTTTAGAACTGACTGTGTACATTAAAGCATTTTTCAGTATATAATTTTTCTCGTTTATCTTTATCCATGATTTTTTTAGTGGATTTCATCACATGGCAATTGATTAGGAGTATCCCAGAACACAAGCTGCTTCTTCCATTAAGTACTTTAGCCTTCTGGAACTTGTATTCATTGTTTTTTCTTTTGTGGTTTGTCATTTAAATCAATTTTATTTTTTTAATTAAAATTAATTTAAAAACGGTCTTTTCGCCATTTTGTTGTTTATGTTCTATTTACTTTTATTCTAATAATAAGGTTATTATGATAATTGCTGCACCGTATAGATTTTAACGTGATATGATTGATCATATTGTTTGCTTATAATACAGAATACAGAGAGTCTTATATTTTGATTTGGTAAACTACAAAACAATTATTGGTAGATTTAACGTTTTGTAGATTTTTAACAAACATTATTTTACATGCAAAAATTATCTACATAAAATAAATTTATAACTTAAAAATTAATGTTGGTACGAAGTCTTACTCCGCAAAGAAAACAAACGTACAACAGCAAGAATATGTTGTACAATCGTACTCTCGTACCTCTATATTTCGAGCCGTGTTAAAACTAACAATAATCATCTACATATTGTCAAAAAATGAGTTAAAATATAGCCGTGCAAGTTCCACCATTTCTATGTTAAAAACAAGATGGGAATAAATAATTTTGGTAGCTCTAAGATTTCTTGTAGGTTAAACGGAATTCATAACAGTTTTTTTAAGGTATCTAACGCTGTGATCCACAAGCACACCTTGTTGGTTGATGTTATTTATCGAAAAGCTATGGGATGCATATTATGTCAATCAGTGAATTGCTCTAAAAACCTAATAAATTCCTCTACTATTTTATATCATTTTAAAATCTAGTTGTTGTACCAACTTTTTATTATTTTTTTTTGTGTGTATTTTAGGGGCTGTTTACGCTTTTATCTTAACCCTCATGGTATAGATCCTTTCTATAGAAGGGATACACATTCAATATTGTTTTATTATTCATTTCATATTATTTTCCCTGGGCAGTTACAAGACAGGCAGATATTGAATTTAGTTCTAAATTATTCATAAATACTCTTAGATGATTGGACAATATGATTCAAACATAATTTTTGCGTTTTGTGTAATTGATTTAAAAAATCAAAACATGTTGCATTAGAAAAAATCAAGATTGAGACGAAAAAGTTTGGCAAAGCAAAAGCGAATTTTAAATGACAAACAGTATGAGTGTAAAACATAGAGTGTTGTGTTGTGTATTGACAACTGTTTTGAGATCTACCACACTTACAAATGTTAAACTGAAAAATACATGGAGATGGTTTTGAATGAATAATAATATGTTTTATTTTTTATTTGATTAATTTGTTTTCATTCACTTGTTGAACTTTTGAATGATCTAAAATATATGAAATATTCCTTCAAAACAATACCCCTGTCTGTCAAACTTATTATAATTTCTCATAATTTAAGTGAAAAAGAGAAGGATTGAGTAATGAAAATCATGGAATATAAGTTTTTTTACAAAAAAAAAGTCTCAATAGTGTTTCGTGTAATACTACTTACTGCATTCAGAAAAACCAGTGGGCACTACAAGGGTTAACATACATTTATTTTTTTCTAGGATTTATTTACACGTGCTAAAAAAGCTGTGCCGAAGATTGTTGAACGTGTTGGGTTCTTTGGAATTTTAGCATTTGCTTCTGTAAGGTTTAACGCTTAAATAAATTGATGTTTTGTATATAATCAGAATGTGTTTGTTGGTTCTTGCATCATAACCCCAACTATCTTCAGAAATAACAAACCCCCAGAATTTCGTTAAATTGAAGGTAACCAATCAGAGTTTAATTTTTCTTTTCTTGTTAATCATTCTATCTCCAAAGATTTTGACAGTATCCATTTGATTCTTTGAAATTACGCCATTGTTGAGATAATTTAAAATTAAGTTATTGTTAAGATTTTTTGAAATATTTTCTATTTCTGATATTTTAGATAATTAGAAATTTGATTTGCTTGGAAAGATTTGTAGACATTATTTCAGTTTTTAGTAGCAAAACCACTGTAAAATCCAGTAGATAAGCTCAAGATTTTTTTTTTTTCAAAGGCTAATTTTTGGTGGGCTTATCTGCAAGTGAGTTTAAAACAAGCGAGACAAAAAAAAACAATTTCAATCTATAGTGGGCTTATACATGGAAAACTGTAATGAGAAAGGTGGGAATATTTTCGGGTGGTAATTTGATGGAATAACTTGTGGTCATTGCATAGCTTGTGGACATCTTTTAGATACCAAATCCTCTATTTGATTTGGCTGGAATAACTTGTGGTCATTGCTTGGTTCCTTTCTGGACTTTCTTTGGAGCAACACTTATTGGAAAAGCAATTATTAAAATGCATATTCAGGTAGGTTTTTATTGATATTAAGGGCACTAAAAATCATATTGCTAACCATTTTTTTTTAGAAAGCAATGTAAACCAGAAGAAACCTCTTTCTTGATGGTCTGTTCATGACTTTTAATAAAAAATTTTTTGAACTAGCCAACAAACTAGAAAAATTGAAATTTTATTCACCAACAAGGCACAAATTTTCTGAAGCTTTCAAAATTTCAAAATGTAATTTTATTATTTTATTTAATAAAAAAATATTTTTTTGTTGTGATTTTGTATTAAAAATTTTTTTGGATGATACCAAATTATATTTCCGATAATTTTGTAATGTTGTCTATTTTGATTATTTTGCCAAGCTCTCCAAAATTAGTTAAATTCTGTTCTCTTTCATAAATATAATATTGAAAAATACGTAACTTAAGTTTTATTGTCTCCTTTTTAAATTTTTGGCAGCATTAATGTTTGAAATTATTTTAGATATTCAGCATGTTCAATTGTTTTTGAATAAAGATATCTTGTTTCACCTGGTTTATTTTTACTACTTTTTAAATATTTTTTTGTGCTAGTTAACTCTTTTATTGGTTTGATTTTTTGTTATTTATTTACTTATCTATTTGTTTGTTTGTTTATAATTGTTTTATTTATTCAATTAAGTTTTTGTAAAATTGTGTGCAATTTCTGACTTTTTTTGAAAGTTGTAGAATGTGTCAACAGAATAGACATTTTGACAGGAAGTTTATTTCTTGCATTTAAGCGAAAAGTTCCAAAAACCATATCTTGTTCAATTCTGTGACTAGTATTTTAGGTGTTGTTGTGAAATCTTTGTATATCTATGTAATTTCATCATTTGTGAGTTTTTAAACGCTATTTTTATTTTGGAAAACTTTCTCTTTGATTTGAATTTGAATTATACTGCATTTGATGCAGAGCAATGGTTGTTTTTAACAAGTATCTTGCTGCTTTGCTAAATTTACATTTTGTGTTCTATATTGTGTTATATATTCTTTTATTCCCGTGAAGGTAGAATGCTGAGACATCAGCATATTGTAAAGGTTTTTAAGGGTGTAAGGCATATTGGCTATTACCAGTTTAAACCAAATAAGACTTGCTCGTACCAATTCAAACCTCGTTCTTTAGTTTGCTATACAATATTGAAATAGCGTTGAAAAATGTTTATTAGGATAAATGTTTATTAGGATTATTGAAAATTAATGGTGTCAAATGCTTTTAAATAATTGATCCACACAGCAATATTTACTTCACTGTTTTCATTGATTTTTGTGATGTCATCTTATAAATTTAAAAGAAAAAATATCTTGAGGAATTCTTTTTAAAGCCAGATTTTGATTGCGGTTAGGGAGACTGGAAACGAAAAAGTAGGTGTTTTTTGACTTTTCTACTAAACTTAACTCTGATTATGCTGAAATTTTATTGTACCAGAAAATAAAATCTCTAATGAATTGAGTTTTTCAATTTTTTGAAGATGTCATTAGGCCTATTTCGCAGGTCTTAAAACATCCTCATTCTCATTTTTGCTTTTCTTTTAAATTATGCCAGTAAATTGTGATCTTTTGTACGGTGTTAGAAAATATTATCGGTCCTTGTTTATAGTCACCATTCCTCTCATAAATCATGGAATACATAGCAGATTTAACTGCTGAGCTTGAATTCTTTGCTGGCACAATGCTTCAATCTGGATGAAAGATTGACGTAATATATAAACACTGTCAATTCAATGGATGTTTAATACTTTTTTTAACGTTTAAACTACTTTGAATTTTTTTTACTGATTTTTCTATGATTCCCACTAGAATAAAAACGTGCTTTTTATTTACTTTAATTCATGTGTTTAAACAATTATATATTTATTTATTCATAAAAATATAACTGATCATTTTGTATAACTGATCATTTTGTTGGATATACATTAATTTATCACACCAATTAAAATTGTATCATTCAAATTTTTTCCTTTCAATTCAAGCCAGGTGTATTTTAGGGATTCTTCAAAATATATCTAATATATATATATTGGATTAATGACAGTTGAACGGTGAAATCACACATCTTCGTCGTTCAACTTTCGTTAATCCTATCCCACCGTTTTTTCATCCTGTTTTTTAAATATAAATTTTAAAACGGGGATATTCAATAGTCAAAGAGATGTGTATTGTTTTTTACTATCTTTACTTCAGAATGTAACAATGTCAAAACTAAGTGGACCCAAATTAATCTTGTTAACTCTTGCTCCGACATAATTTTTGCAATACGAGGAATTGAGGAACTTTTCTTATGATTGATGTTTTATTGAAAATACAACAAATTTTACATCTTGGGTGAGTACATAGTATTAATGTACTATATACTGATATACAGTATCTAGCTAGCATGATAGGGTGATTTACAATTTTTACTTTTTCTGTTCATTGTGAGACCCACTTGTAGATAAACTTCCTTAAGAGGGTTTTTTAATAATATGTATGATTTTTCTTATATTTTAGCAAACTTTTGTGATATTATGCTTCAGCAAAGCTTATGTTGAAGCCGTTCTTAAAATACTTGGGTGAGTTGAAATGTTGTACTTAGATTTAGTTTATTTAGGGTTAACTTTCATGGAACAACAACTCAATAGTAAAAACTCGGATAGTGATTGGTGTATATGATTAATGCTTGTAAAAGGAGATCAATAATCTGACATATTAAACAAAATATGGAAACTTTTTTGTTTTTAGAAATTGACCACCAAATTTTTTTCTCACAAAAGCAATTACCCCATCCTGCTTATTACCCAAGTTTTGTTTGGAAAAATTCTCCTTTCAAATTATTTATTAAGGGTAGAAACCTCCTTGTCAGAAGAGATATTTAGGAAAATTTATTTAAGTTTCTAGTTAATGACTTTTACAGAGTAATAGAGTAATAGAGAAAAAGCAATAGAGAAAAATATTGGTAAAATTTTTACTTTATTGAGTCATATTTATCTATTTCACAAAATTTATTTTTGTGATTATTCCACGTTTATTTTTTTATTTTTTTGGAATTTATGTTTATAATCATAGACATGTCATAATTTTCGCTGGTATTAAATTTCATGAAATGTCTTTGCGTTTCAATTAGAATTAATTACATTATATCATA
>JAUZNK010079199.1:0-13351 GCA_035046665.1 Euphysa ruthae | reverse complement strand
TATATATACAACATATACAAATATATATAAGGCTTGAAAATTTATCGTAAAAAATATCAAATCATTTTATTTTCTGACATCGATATATTCAACTTTTACAAACCTTATGAGTATTTAACACAAGAAGTTTTTATTGCAACATAAAAATGCCATCTTTTGGAATTCATTTATTAAAAAGAAAAAAAAAAAAAAAAAAAAACTTTAACTAGTCACTTTCCAAATCTTTGAAATTTCATACACATTACATAAAACAGGCAATAAAAAAAATAAATAAATAAAAGCGAATCTTTCGAAATAAACTCATTTCAATTTTTTCGGTGGTTCACAACAAAATACAGTATCAGTCAATTTTTTTTTTTTTATTTTTGCTTTTTTACAATCTTTGGCACAAATTTCACGCAAAAATTCTAATGAGCAGTCTGAAAAAAACCTCTAAAATCATGGTTAAGAGACTATTATTCAAAAAATCTAACTTTTTTTGTTAAACCCGACTTCATTTAAACACTTACTTAAGCCCCACTTAATTTTATCCAAAAATTATAAATTCTAATGAACAGAAATTAAAAATCAGCGCTCACTACAAAGGTCCAATAATAACAAACAAAAATTTACTAGGCTATCGGACTCTCAAGATATAAAACAAATTTTGATGAATAGGCTTTACAAAAAAGATTTTAGAACGAATTGTAAAAGATCCATGTTTAAGAAATTCTGTGAAAGAAAAATGCCATACATCTCTCCAACTCAAGATTTTTGTACGTCCAAAACATCCTGGTATGATTAGGGTTAAATGAAGCAAATAAATTTTAAAATATCGGTTAAAATGTTTTGTAGGAGAGTATTGCAAACCAAGATTCTTAAAAAATTTCTATGTTCAAAGAACACATAAAATTTTGTTTGCAAAAGCAAAAAAGCGGGCGGAGCTAACTTTGCAGCTGAAGCTCATTTGGCAGTAACGCGAAAAATTCTCTATAGTAAGGGTACATAAGTACATAAATTTTGCTGACTGCACTGAAAATTTGGGCCAAATTCATATAGAAAGTCGTGCATATTTTTTCATATTTTAACAGTATAGAATGATTCAATCGAGACAATAAAAATGATGTGTCTATTGTTAGTTACCAAATCAAAAAATTAATTTCAATTCTGTTGACAGAGAATTTAATTCTATTTACAGCTTTATTGTATATTAACCAACGGTAGCGTAAGAAATTGTTCAATTCTGTCGAAGTTTTCTTCTGCAGATACAATAGATAAATAAATTATATGGAATAAATATATTATATGGAAATAAATTATATGGAATAAATATATTATATAATTTTACTGGACAATCCTGCATAAGTAAAAAAAAAGTTGAAAATTAAAAAAACATCGACTGTTTTATGGGGTTTTATGGGCCATTATGGGGTGGAATAAAGTGAAAAGAAACAAAAACCAAACTAGCGCGTACTTTAAAGCCCGTACCATAAAGGGGTTATGTCATAATGAAAAAATAATATTGAAAATAATTTCGTTGAGGAATTCATGTAACTGAATGGTTTTTCTCTAGTATTAAAATAAACTAGATATATTTCTTTGTGCTTTTTAGAAAATGTTTTATAACTTGTTGAGCATTTGATATTTTTAGGGAGCTTGTTATGTTTTCCAGCAGAACTATTTTAAAATGTGATTTTTCGGTAGCATCTTTCAATTAAATTTTGTTCGTTTGAAAACGATCCTGAAGTATCTGAAATGAAAATGTCAGATGTGATAGCCAATTGGGATTTTTTAGGGCGTTGAATATTAATTTAATAATAAAGCTTTCTAGGCGTTTTTTAAGCTGCGTTTATCCTATTGAACAAGATGGATTTTAAGTTTTATAATTGAACGAAGGAGTGATTCTTACTGTAGTAAGTAGAAATGCATAATGAATAAAACACACCATTTTTCTTTTTTTTTTCTTTTTTTTAGTGTCAAACTTGTTGGTAAATCACACATATAAAAACTTTGTCTTTTTTTAAGTGCATGAAAAAGAAAATCTTCATATTCATCTAACGCATCTTTTTATCTCCACTTATTTTTAAATGTTTCATTTTTTTATTGCTTAACTTATTTGCGGGAATGATATTATGCTCAATTTAAAATGCACACAAAATCACCTAGTTGAAACCAAGCATTATATGCAGTCAATTCAATTTTACGTCATTCATTTTCCTCGAAATTACGTAGCCAGCTATTGAACTTTGTACTTTTTGAAATCATGAAGTAATTGGATATATTCTATAAAATAATTTTAGATAAAACCTATGCTTCTTCTAGCTGTTATTGCAACTTTAATGATGCCAATAGAAGAAATATTACACTAAGTAACTGGCTTATTTAACTCATTTTAAAATAGTTATTTGCGGTAATTTTAAGTTTCATTCAAGTTGTATGATATTTACTGTTTTAGATTATTATAAACACGAACGGTTTTGTTATTGAAAAATTTGAAACATCTCTTTTAAAGTTTTTCTATTTTTAAAAACAAATCAGGCTATCAATGGATTGGGTGATTTTTTTGTCCGTTTTTATCAGTCTGTTCTAAGGAGCGCTGCAGCAACTCCAGCAGATATGAAAACAGATTAAGAGAGAAACCCCCTATAAATTCATCAAAATATGGAAAAAAAATTATTTAATGATTTATGCACTTTAACATATCTAAAATCAAAATAGACTAAAACTTTCATCAATTTTATTGTTATGTCCATAAAATTATGTATATTTTAAGGGTATCTAGAATTTTTACCCTTAGCAACGCACATAGCAACAGTATACCACCTCCTGAAAATCCTAAAATTTACTGAAAAATAGTTGGCAAAACGGCATTGGAATGCTTTAATGTCTTTTTGATAAGTCAATCTAACAAAAAATTTCTGGGTTATTAAGTCAAAATATCGTATTGATAATATTCCTGAAGCCAGAAGTTTTTTTAAAGATATTTTTTCAAAAATGGGTAACATTTGTAGAGTTAAAGCTAGAACAATACATAAAGGAAAGAGGAAAAGATTCATACATTGTTGATACTGGTGTGTCATGTGATGGCACTAAATGGTGTCTTTGCCGCAATATCGTTGGATACTGGGAAAGTTTTGGATGTGGAACCAATGAGCAGGTCATGCAAAGGTTGCTTTCTAAAGAAAAATCTCATAAAAACAGACCCTATAACATTTGCACATTGGAGTAACTCGCGCTTTTTTAATTACAATTATCAGGGATCTGCGGGCGGAATGGAGACCGAAGGTGCAAAATGTGTGTTTTCAAGATCTGTTGACAAATATAAATTGCGATATGTAAATTTCTTAGGAGACGAAGACAGTAAAAGTTTCAGTAATGTCAAACACGCTTATCCTAGTATTGAAGTTAAAAAATTAGTGTGTGTGGGGCATTATCAAAAACGTGTTGGAACAAGACTGCGAAACTTAAAGGTCTCGGTGGACGTGGTCGTCTTACAGACGCAGTAATCGATCATCTGCAAAACTTTTTTGGTGCTTCCATTAGACAAAATGTTGGCAACTTAGCAGGTATGAAGGCTGGTTTGTTAGCAACTTTGTTTCATGTAGCTTTTCGATAAAGAAAATAACACAAACACGTATAAACCAGGTTCAAGTCTTCCTATTGACATTGTTTTTAAAGTTAGACCCATTTATGAGGAACTAAGCAGAGATTCAGAGCTGAAAAAGAGCTTACACGGGAAAACGCAGAATGCAAATGAGTTGTTCAATGGTAAGATTTGGGACCGACTACCAAAGAACACGTATGTTTCGCTTGATACCTTGAAGTTTGGTGTGTACGAAGCTGTAGCTAATTTTAATATTGATATGAACTTTGACATCCGCATACTCGACTTAATGATTTCTTATAAAAAATCTGGTCAACTTAAACTCTCTACTGCCCTTTATAAACACCATATAAAAATTTCAGCCAGAGATGATTAACCCAGCTTCTGCAATATTGGCCGGTGTAAAGTAAATTTTTTCTGCTTTTTGGTGGTTTTTCACGGTTACCATAGCAACTGGTTATTTTTTTCAAAAAAATATAGAATTTTTATTATTTTTTTATTATATGCTACTGATCTGACAGTATTTTGTTTCCCAAAAATGAAAAATAAAAATAGAGCAGGTTTCCCCAATAAAAAAAATTTGAGATACAAAAATATGGAGTCGTTTTAACTTTATTGCGTCAAACTTAACTTCAACGAAGTCATGATATCAAATATTCAAAATTATAAAGAAATAAATATATAACCTATCATATATACAATTGAACTTAAGATCAAACACTATAATTTTAATGCTACAAATGCTAAGAAGAATTCATTCCTCTTTATTATATTTCGTGTTTTTTAAAAAACATTTGCTAATAATTCAAGTTTTAATAAAACATCTTAAAACACTATGTTTGTCTCAAATACTTGGACTTTATTGTGTAAAGTAGACATCAAAGTTTAATATCAATCATTGATATATGGCTACATATTTCTCTCATGCGTAAACTCCGTATTTTTCTTCTTCACTTCTTCTTCTTCTAATTAGGAACTTAAAATAAATAAAAACGTTTTAATCACAGTCATACAGTTCAAAATACCCATGTTTTCATAGGTTAGCATATTAAAAAATGTAATATAAGAGATGTTTTAATACAGCCTTTATATTAAAAAAGAAGTTTTATAGCTCTCCTTTTTTATGACAAAAAAGGTTAAATAATTAACCAGCTTGATGAAAGCTATTAAAACTATTTTATATTTAGATCACTTTGTCTAAGGTTTAAAAAATATCTATTGAAAATATTTTTAAAAACATATCTATTCCGCATCTTTTAGGGCAATAACCGATAACGATAACGATATATTAAAAGAAATGTTAGCAGCTATAATTCCCCAGTTGGCAGTTCGGCTGTTCAAAATTTTATTCCTTTCAAAAACGAGATGAGAAAAACGTGTTTAGAAACGAAGCAGTTTGTTCATTGAAATGTTTTCTAAAAATCTTATTGTTTTCAATGCATTTCCAAAAAATTAACTTAAATTAAATTAACTTGCGAAAATTTGACAATATGAGTAAATTGTAATTCAATAAGGGGTGTATAAAGGTTTTTGAGGTGTGAGTGGAAGGTTGCAGTGATTATAGTACCAAGATCCATAAAGCCATTACTTTTTTTCTTCGAAAATCTTGCGATGATTATGAGCTTGCGACTATATTTGATATGCGTTTTACTACAATAACATATATAGACGGTATAACATATATAGACGGTAGTGCTAAGGATGCAGGTTGAAGGGGGATTTTTATTCTGAAAATTCCAAAAAACTCTTAATTGCGTACAAGTTTTGGTTAATTCTTTTTTTCACAAGTCCTCCGAAATTTTGGGACCACTTCATCTTCTCTGCATACTTAAATAAATTCAAGAAAAAAAATATTAATAACTAAGGTTTTGAAAATTTATGATCCAAAGTTTCTAAAAAGATCCATAATCTGACCATCATCGAAATTGCAATAGCCTGCAATTCATCTATTTTCTTGGATTCTTAAATAACAAATATAGAGATGCTACCATGCTTTAACACAAGTCATAAATACTTACACTTTGTTATGAATATTTTTTCACGGTAAAACAAATCCCCATAACAACTTTTATGTGTAATAAATTTGGAATACAAATATGCGGCCTTGGTTCATGAGTATCTAGCTGCTAATAACCCATACTGTTAACCCAAAACCATCCTTTCTTGTTCAAACTTTAAAGTAACATGCAAGAAAATCTAAAGTGCCCGATATTTTATTACTTAGCTCATATATTATTCATTAGTGGTGCTTAAAATCTTTATTTTAGGCCCTCTAACGTTAAAATTATACACCTTCTAATTAAATTTAAAACTTAAAATCTCCTTTTTCTTCAGGTTATATGGTGCTCGGCAGTTTCTTGATACCTACAAGCAAAAATGTTATTTTTTGAACATTACCTTTGACTATTACTTTTATCAAATCTTGATACATTTGTAGCTACTGCTCATAGAATCAGGTGCACAAATTTCTCCATGTTTGCAGTGGTTATTCTCGCACTTCTCATGCTAAAAATAATAAATGTACATATTTTAAAAAATATAAAACTTTTCAAAGAACTTTATTCAGGTTTCGAGTTTTAGATTTTATCGGCGTATTATCTCATGATTGCGAGTTGTACCTAAAACACTAGTTCGTTTTATTTCAAACATAAGACGATAATCAGATAAAAACTTCGAATCTTTGTAAAAGAACTTTATCTTTAGGAGAAAGTAAAGCATTTTTCATAAGAAACAAATTGCATATGGATAAAAAATATTGCAAGTATGGTCCACTTTTGAAGCGTGTTTGCAATTTTCCTTTTTGCAACAAAAATGCGAAATAAGCTTTGCAACTAAATGAAATCGATTTCACTTTTTTGCAAGAATTTTGCAATACCTTTTGCAAAAAAAGTTATACATACACTTGCTTCATTTTTAACCGGTTGCGATACATTTTTTTGTTTTTTAAATCTAATATGATATGTTGTCAACTAACTATGATAATATTTCGTTTCTAATTCGGACCTTTTCATTATAGCTTTTTTTTAGTGCTTTAGTCATATAAGACGCTTCGTTTTCTCTTATTTCTTTTTTCTCCCATGCTGCATGGTTATCTGATATATTTAAAAAACAATTTTCAAAACCTGTGTAACCAAGAGTTTCTACAATCATGGCCGTGTTATATGAGACTGTTATAAAATTTTAGCACAAGTTCACATTTGACACATGTTGCAAAAGTGATTTTCTTGACCAAAATCGCTAAAATGATAACAAACACAAACAAGTACGGAATACTTGTCCCTTAGATCCAGACCATAAATTTCTAAGTTCTAAGTCTATCAGTCAATTGACCAAAAGATAAACTTAAAGTTGAATATACCAAGGGCGGTGAATCCATGTTTTTAACTGGTTGCGGTAGTTTTTCCAATTAATAAGGTGTTCTAATGTCGTATAAGTCTCATAATATTTTGACCTTGGTTGTAGCTCATTTAAACTGTTTTTGAGTTCATTATTAAAAGTTTTATTACCAAATTTTGTACACGACCTATGAAATCTATTTTTACAATTTGTTATTTTTGTATTTACTTTTACAAGACTATCTACTTTAAACCTGTGATTAAATTCTTTAAAGGAAGGCTCTGAAACTTCGAAAATAAAATCTCCTGCTAATAAAACTTCATTATAAAACTGCTTTAAATATCAAAACTACAACTAACATTTATCATATTGGTGGGTCGACGCGTAGTGCTATTTTGATACCTTCTTTTCATAGGAAACTACCAGCTAATTACAGAAGGTCTTATGGGGCCTGAATTGACTAGTCTATGAATGAATTTCTTGATTCCATAAAAAATAACATTTATAAAGACACAGCTCAATAAGGAGTTTTATTTCCGAAATGTTTTCTTTTGTGAATTTATTTTAATTTCTGTAGGTGTAGGGTGTTTTCACTTGAAATTGACTGGAATACTTTTACTAGATATGGTGATATTCCATAGTTAGGGGCTCCAATTGTCGAAACTACAATCTGCATTGGATACAATTTTTCTGGCTTGTGGGTTTTAATTATACCATACATGAGTGGGAGGATTGCGTCACCTGGGTATAGATTCTCATATTCTTGTTTAGTAAATCTTTCCTCAGATGTGTCGATGATAGCCATGCCCAATTTCCAAACAAAGAAAACGCAATCGAGTTTCAAAAAATATTAAATAATCAACATCAAGCCATAAAATACACAATAGAGACAGAGAACGAAAACAAAACGTTGAATTTTCTTTCAAAGCTTTGTTTTCTAGATGTAAAAACAATAAAAAGTAAAACAGGTAAATACAATTTCAATTTACACAGGAGGGAAGCAATAAAAAACATTCAGGTGAAACCGAATTCAAATCATGTTTCACGAATCTTAGAAGGAACCTTCAAAGGGTTCATATAAAGAGCATTATAAACTTGCACTGAAAGATTCGTTGATAGCGAAATTAATTTTCTTATAAATGTATTCACAGAAAATGGATGCGATAAACAAAATCTACAAATATTAACAAAAGAAATAAAACAAAAACGAACAAAGCCCAATCAAAATACTTGCACTTTACCTGACAACCAATTTGCTCTACCTACTATATCATTACCCTCGTTCCCAATATTATCTCCAAAACTAACTCACTAGGAAATCTTTTTGAAAATCCAGCTATAAAACAGTCTTTAAACCAAATGTAAATCTAACCAAAAAACTTACTTCTCGGAACAAAACAAGCCTGCCACTAAACAGCGACCCTTGTTTATATATAATAGAATGTGATGGAAAAACAGATACATCGGGGAAAAGAAAATTAAAATCTCTAGCAAAACAACATCAAAAACATTTTGAACAGAATAACCACGACCAATCCGCAATTTCTTACAACAAAAAAAATTTAATATAAAATGAGATGTTAAAACCCTCAAAATAGAAAAATTTGATAAAAATATCAGAGAAGCAATTGAATTGCAATATCACCAATGTGGACCAAAAAAAAGTGACAGCAATGTTGACGATAATCAGTTTTTAAAAACTTAATTCTGAGCACCATACTTCTCATACTTACGCAGCCAGAAACAAAGTCATCCAAATTGAAAGAAAAAAAAGAAGAAGCTAATATAGTGACGCTCCAGTTATAAGTAATGTAAACTGACAACACTGGTATCGAAAATCCAAGCAAAAATTCCTGAAAAAGAGTTAAATTAGTATTGAAAGCACACGTATTTACTGTTTTTTCCTAAATAATATATATATGCTGCGAAGTTTATCTCAAAATGATATTTTATTTCAAATATTATATCACTCGCACTAGAGATGACACATTCTTATATATTGTTCGCTTTTGAGATTGAGTGTACTCATTGAGTTTTCTGTCCTTCACGCAATTGGTTAGGCGAGACTCAAATCGAACGCAATTGTTCGAGATTGCTCTTCTCCGGAAATTCATTATCACAAGTGGTATGAATTGCGAGACGTCGGTGTAATTCCAACAAGACTGAAAATCAATAAACCTTATGCGTGGGTATCTCATCACCCATGCAATAAGGTCAAAAAATAGGCTTTGTTATTTTTATGTTGTCTTTTGTACCTTTATTAAATGAATTAAGATTGAATTAAGAACTTTCTAAACACGTTTTATTCACAAGACAGCATGTAAATTAATGACTAAATCATTCATTAAAAATTTGATGAAAAATGGCATCTTTCTAATAATATTATGGGTTGAATGAATTTTCTGAGGTTGTCCAAAATATCACTTTTGTAGTGTATCGACCCTAAAATCTATAATATAGTGGTTCTCAGTCAAACTATCTCAGCATATGTAAAAATTTATATAGATCACAATGTAGAAATAAATATCTTAACGCACTACTTACCAGAACATAGGCAAATGATGATTGACGATTATGCGATAACATTAAACCGGACTGATAAAAGCTTTCTCCATACAGCTGACAATGAATCAACGGGCAGTCTTTATAATTTATAAAATTCATTATTGTACAATTTGGATGAATCGAACAAAGTTTTATACAATTTGCGTAATCTTTAGCAAGAGTCTCGTATATTGGTAACATTGATAGCAAAATTTTATTAAATATTATATTAATAGGAAGAGCTTTAATTTTCATCTTAGTTTTTATTATAGTTTTGATTCTTGGATTATCCGTTGGTGAGAACATAGCATTGTGTGGAAGTGAAGGAAGTATACATACACTAGATATAGCTATAGTGGAAAAAAACGTTGGCTGTAATTTATCTGATCTGAAAGATGCCGTTATTATTAATAAATTTGGTGAAAAAGAAGGCATGACATTTATTATACCTACTGTTGAAGACTTTCTCGGTATAGGAATATCTGCACTTGGAGATAATGTTGGTAAAGTCACATATGTCATAGAAGATAAAGTTGGTATTATCAAACCTGCAGAATAAGATAACGATTGTAATCTAACATCTATAATAGAAGAAGACATTAAATTTGGCATATGATGAGCAGAAACTGAAATCGGTGTTTTTGTTTTTGTTTTTGTATTTGCAGTATGAGTTAATAATGTTGGAATTGTCAAATCCGTAGCATAAGATGATATTGGACTTGCTATATCTAGAGCGGAATATAACGGTGAAATTGAAATAACTGCAGAAGATATCCCTAGTGATATCATATCTGTAAAAGAAAACGAATTTGCCATTTTAATATCTCTAGTATATGATAACGTTGGTGTTTCTATATATGCAGCAGAGGATAATTGTTGTGCAATCATCTTAGCAGTAGACAACGTCTGAATTTTGATATCTATTGAGGAAGAAACGGCAATAGATCCAAAATATGTAGAAGAATAAAGGTTTAGTAACGACATATTAAAGGTGGTAGATAATTTCGAGGCAGTCATATCTGCAGATTTATATAACGACAGTAATGACACATCTAAAGTAGCAGATAGCGCTGGTATTGACATAACTGAAGTAGCATATAGCCGTAGAGTTGACATATCACTACTACTAGGAAAACGCTGATTTGACGTATCAAAAGTAACAGATAGTGATGGTGTTGATATAAATAAATTAACAGATAGTAGTAGTGTTGATATATCTATATTACTAGTCGGAGTAGATAGCAGTAGTGTTGGCAAACCTGAAGAAGGAAATAACGGCAGCGTTGTTGACATATCTAAAGATGCAGGTAGCACATGTTTTGACATAAATGAAGTAGCAGATAACCACGGAGTTGACATATAACCTCTACTACTTGAAAACCGTGAGTTTGTCATATCTAAAGTAGCAGATAGCGGTGATGTTGATATAAATGAAGTAGCAGATAGCAATGGTGTTGATATATCTATATTACTAGACAGCAGTGGTGATGATATATCTAAAGTAGTAGATAATAGTGGTATTGACATATCTAAAGTAGCAGATTGTAGTCGCATTGAAACATCTTCAAAAGCAAATAGCAGTGATGTTGAAATATTTATAATACTACTAGATATGGGTGGTGTTGACATATCGAAAGTAGCATATATCGATGGCGTTGATACATCTAAAGTTGCAGAGAGTGGTGATGCTAAGATATCTAAAGTAGGAGATAGCATTGGTGTTGACATACCTGGAACAGCAGATTTAGGTGGCGCTGACAACTCTTTATTACTCGATAGCAGTGGTGTTGAAGTGTCTAAAATAAAAGATATCAGTTTTGTTGACATATCTAAGGTAGCCAATGTCGAAAGTGCTGAATTACTTAAAGTAGCAGTTCGCTGTGATTTTGAGATAACTAAAGGAGCGGAGCGTAGCGGTGTTGACATAAATGAAGTAGCAGATACCAGTGGCGCTGATATATCTGTATTAATAGACTGCAGTGGTGTTGACATATCCAAAGTAGGAGATAGCGATGGTAATGACATATCTAAAGTAGTAGATAGTAGTGGTATTGACATATCTAAAGTAGCAGATTGTAGTGGTGTTGAAACATCTTCATAAGTAAACAGCACTGATGTTGAAATATTTGTATTACTACTAGATATGGGTGATGTTGACATATCTAAAGTAATAGATATCGATGGTGTTGATACATCTAAAGTTGTAGAGAGTGGTGATGCTGAGATATCTAAAGTAGCAAATAGCATTGGTGTTGACATACCTAAAATAGCAGATTGTAATGGTGCTGACAAATCTTTATTACTCGATATCAGTGGTGTAGACATTTCCAAAGTAGCAGATAAAGATGGTAATGACATATCTTTATAAGTATATAGCAGTATTGTTGACGAACCCGAAGAAGAAAATAACGACGGTGTTGATATATCTAAAAATGTAGGTAGTGCTTGTGTTGACATAAATGAAGTAGCAGATAACCGCAGGGTTGACATATAATCACTACTACTTGAAAACCGTGATTTTGTCATATCTAAAGTAGCAAATAGCGGTGATATTGATATAAATGAGGTAGCAGATAGCAGTGGTGTTGATATATCTATATTACTAGACAGCAGTGGTGTTGACATATCTAAATTATTAGATAGTAGTGGTATTGACATATTTAAAGTATCAGATTGTAGTGGTGTTGAAGCATCTTCATAATAAAATAGCAGTGATGTTGAAATATTTATATTACTACTAGATATCGGTGGTGTTGACATATCGAAAGTAGCAAATATCGATGGTGTTGATACATCTAAAGTTGCAGAGAGTGAGGATGCTGAGATATCTAAAGTAGCAGATATCATTGGTATTGACATACCTAAAAGAGCAGATTGTAATGGTGCTGACAACTCTTTATTACTAGACTGCAGTGGTGTTGGCATTTCTAAAGTAGGAGATAGCGACGGTAATAACATATCTTTATAAGCAGATAGCAGTGTTGTTGACATATCAAAAGAACGAAATAACGGCGGTGTTGACATATCTAAAGAAGTAGGTAGCGCTTGTATTGACATAAATGAACTAGCAGATAACCACGGAGTTGACATATACCCACTACTACTAGAAAAATGTGATTTTGACATATCTAAAGTAGCAGGTAGCGGTGATTTTGATATAAATAAAGTTGCAGATAGCAATGGTATTGACATATCTAAACTAGTAGATAGCGGTCGCTTTGACATATCTAAAGTAGCAGGTTGTAGTGGTGTTGAAACATCTTCAAAAGTAAACAGCAGTGATGTTGACATATTTATTTTACTACTAGATATCAGTGGTGTTAACATATCAAAATTAGCAGATAGCAATGGTGTTGATATATCTTTATTACTAGTAAGCAGTGGTGTTGACATCTGTAAAGTAGTAGATAGTAGTGGTATTGACATATCTAAAGTAGTAGACTGTAGTGCTGTTGAAACATCTTCAAAACTAAACAGCAGTGATGTTGACCTATTTATAATACTACCAGATATGGGTGGTGTTGAAATTTCGAAAGTAGTAGATTTCGATGGCATTGATACATCTAAATTTGCAGAGAATGGTGATGCAGAGATATCTAAAGTAGCAGATAGCATTGGTGTTGACATACCTATATTAGCAGATTGAGGTGATGCTGACAACACTGTATTACTCGACAGCAATGGCGTTGAAATGTCTAAAATATCAGATAGCAGTTGTGTTGACATGCCTAAGGTAGCCAATATCGATGTTGCTGAATTACCTAAAGTTGCAGTTCGCTGTGATTTTGAGATAACTAAAGGAACGGAGTGCAGTGATGTTGACATAAATGAAGTAGCAGATACCATTGGCGTTGATATATCTTTATTACTAGACTGCATTGGTCTTGA
>JAUZNK010079188.1:0-13352 GCA_035046665.1 Euphysa ruthae | reverse complement strand
ATCTGGTAAAGTATTAGTGAAATGTGGTGTCCATCAGGGGTCAATTTCAGGACTTCTTTTGTTTTTGTTATATGTGAACGACATGACACAAGCACTAGATTGTGAATTACTTTTTTGCGTAGATGACTCTTTCTTGTTTTTCCAACATAAGGATGTAAAAGAAATAGAAAAAATTCTAAACAGAAATTTTTATAACCTTTGTGAGTGGTTTGTCGATAACAAACTAAGTGGGTACTTTGGAGAAGAAAAAAACAAAGTGCATCCTCTTCTCATCTAAAATAAAAGCTGAATGAAAGCTTTCTTAAAACCAGCCTCAAGTGTGACCACTTTACAATGCTCTGATTCAATCACATTTTGACTATGCATGTTCTGGCTGGTATTTAGGCCTCAAGGAATCACTGAAAATGCGTTTGAAAAGTACACCAAATAAATGTATTAGGTTTTGTTTAAATATGAATAGTCCTACCCATATTGGTACTGAGCAGTATAGAGCCATAAATTTGCTGTTTGTCAATATGAGGGGTAATCATGGTATTGCTGCAAATGCATCTAAATTCTGCAGTAGACCCAACCTAAATTACATGTCTGAAATCTTTAAATTTTCTGAAAATAAAGGAATCCTTCTATGCAACAGACATATATACATATATACCCTTGAGAAGATCTACTATGAGAAAAAATTGTTTGTCATTAAGAGGTGCCTTTATATGGAACAGACTTTCTAATGAAATAAAATCTATCACAAACTAAAACTTTCGTAAACATAAGATCAAGGAAACATTGTTTACCTCTCTAGATATAGTTCACAGACCTAATAAATATTAACTATAATTCTGTAAAAAAAAACACTTCTTTTTTTTTTTCATTTTCTCGTCTTGTAATTTTCATGGCTTATGTGTATTTGTTTGTGGCAGAATAAATACTTACTTACTTAGCTTTTTCCCAATTTATGATCTGGAAACTTTGTCTAACCCATGCTAGCAAAGAAAATGGACTGAAAACTGTATAAGAAGAAGGAGAAACTACAAAAAATTAAGTTTTTGAGGACTTTCTCAAAAACTTGTTCTCCATAATGCTGGATAAGAAGCTAGGATTAACAACACTTTTAATAGTAAATGGCTGTGGGGTAGAATAATATTAATTTGATACATCTTTCCAATCTATATTAGCATATTATGGGTTGGCTAAAATTGGTAGCAGAAGTTGATTCTGATGTCTGTTATTCAAATCTTTTTCCCCTACATCTTTATTTTCAGAAATAATAACTTGTTCATTAGTTTCTAAAGCAATTTCAGTTATAGAGTTATCAGATTGAATGAAAAACTCTGCAAATAAGCAATTCTGCAAGTCTGTTAATTTTCATCACAGTGACGGTTATATTATGTCCTGTGACTGGGCTCAAAAATGAGGGTTTTGAATTTTCTCGAAATTATATTTTCACAAATTTTTCATGAATCGAAGTCGAAAACTTTTAACCAAAACATTTGCTATTGTTAGGAAATTATTGTTCTGATAAACTTCTGGACAAAATTCTACTAGTTAGCAAAGGAAGTAACTCTCTAAATTTTCTGCAGGCAGATCTAACCCTAAAAATAATCCTTATTTTGATACTTTTCCCTTTAGCTACCTAACATGTCGCCCAAATAACATAAGTTTTCAACTATATCTGAAGATATATTTTTGGGTGGTCATCTTTTAATTTGTCAACTTTTGATAAGTTCACCTTTCGATCTCCTGCCATTATGTAAATAAATGAATAATTTAAAAAAAAAAGCTGGCGATAGATCATCGAAATTTGAACTAAAAGAGATGACAACCCATGGCAGGTCTGAAACTAGATGCTTAGCGCATGTAAAGCGTATGACCTACCCCTGAGCCACATGCCAATAAACTACTGTAGTCTGACCAATTTTCATCTTCCGAAAAGCTTCTTCTATCCATTCTGTCTTAATCTGCATTGCTAACCCTTCTACTGCATTAACGGAAGGCAAACTATCCTCAACCCATTCAAACTTTGTGTTAAGTAACTTCTGGTAATGAATTTGACTAAGCTATTTATTAACTATATGATGTTGACAAATTTTTAGATTATTTTAAAATTTACATGAAGGTCTAGGTTTTCAAATTTAGTCTAAAAACGACTAGAGAATAAATGGTAATACCAATTTGATGTGTGAAGCAACAATTTACTTGGCTAGGTGATAGTTGTTATCCTTAGCTATTAAGCTCCTAGGTCATCTCTGGACTGAGATGAGGTCAATAATTATTTAAAACAATTTAAATTCCTCTACAGACATTTCTGACATTGAGTTACGAGTTTACAATTTTTAACATTTTCAACATTTTTAACATTTTTTTCTACTTCAGCCTCACAAAATGTTTAAGTCAACTTTTAAAATTTCTTATTCACCATTTAGATTCAAAAGTAGCTGAAAAGAACTAAATGATAAATGTAGAACTTCACGATAGAAATACGTTAAAAAGAAAACGGACTCAATAGGTTTTTTATTGCTATTTCCAAGTTTTGACACTTTCATCCATTGTAATATTTTTTGAATGCTATAAATAATGCTGTTTTCCTATTGTATCTATTTTTTTAAATATTCCCATGCAATGCAGTGTTTTCCGTATTCCAAAAATGGAATATAAATATTCTATTTTGGAATACAATTAGAAGTGTTTGTTAATGTTACAAAAAAAATGATGTTAGAGCAGCTCTGTTCTGGAAAGCAAAATATTGTTTTTAAGGGTTAAGTAGGCTGTTTTAATTGTTTGTAGGGAAAGGGGGAAGCGGAGGAGGGTAAGAAAAGCCCAGCATGTTTAGTGTAGGTTAGTGTTCAGTTTGAATCTGGAGTATTTTATAGTTTAAATCTGGTTAGAAAAGTTAATCCAGGTTATAATGCTTTGTATGCATTGTTATTTAGATGAGTAACTAAATTTTAAAATGTTCACTGCATTGAATCATTTTGATGGCCAATGCAGCTAGCAAGGCATAGGAGTAAATGCAAGTGGTATTGTCCAGAAAAACCGCATAGCCTCAACATAAGTGTGATTTATTCAACCTTCCTCTGGTTATTAACAATTAGAATTTTTTTATGTCACCGTTTTAAACTGAGCAAAGAACTAACTTCAACTTTAAATGATAGAAATCCATCACTCGTAATAAAAAGATATTTAACAATCTCAAAAACCAAGGTTACTTTCTCGTAGTAAGAAGATGTTTAACAATCTCAAAAACCAAGGTTACTTTCTCGTAATAAGAAGATGTTTAACAATCTCAAAAACCAAGGTTACTTTCTCGTAATAAGAAGATATTTAACAATCTCAAAAACCAAGGTTACTTTCTCGTAATAAGAAGATATTTAACAATCTCAAAAACTAAGGTTACTTTCTCGTAATAAGAAGATGTTTAACAATCTCAAAAACCAAGGTTACTTTCTCGTAATAAGAAGATATTTAAAAATCTCAAAAACCAAGGTTACTTTCTCGTAATAAGAAGATATTTAACAATCTCAAAAACCAAGGTTACTTTCTCGTAATAAGAAGATATTTAACAATCTCAAAAACCAAGGTTACTTTTTTAACTATTTTTTATTTGTTGACATTTTAACATTTTATTTTTCTAGAGACGTTTTGTTTAACCAATACGCCAAAGGCTGTTTGGTAACTAGCATTGCTGATTTCACCTCAGTTATGGTTGTCTACCTGGTGTTGTGAAAAATGACAAACCTAAAAACTAGTTTCTATTGTGAAATTTTTAACTTTAACCTATTTTGTATTGTGATCATGTGGCATCCCAGAGCTCTCCTGAAGAAAATATATCTGTTTGGGGTATCAGATACATATGTGATGATCTGTTAACTTTTTAACCTTTCAGTTTGACCATTACAGTAACTTTTAACATTAGGTACTTTTTAGGGTGTGTGATTTTTGTAATCATTTCCTTTCATGAGTTTAATGCATAATATCTTTGTTACTGTTTTAGCAAAATATTTGTTCTTTCACATGTTTTGTTTAGCCTTTCTTTGAAGACGAGGTTATGTGAATTATTTCATAAAAAGTTTTCAAAGGAAGTTATGATTAAATAATAACATAAATGAAAATCTTTACAATTGCCTCAAAATCAACCACTAATTATTGATCTTGTACAAAATCTAAGTTTACAAATTTGTATTATTAGATAGATTATATATTAGTAGAAATGATGTTATCAAAACGAACATAAGATAAAAACTACACTGAAACAAAAAAATCTGGTATGTGTCATGTCGTACATGTGTAATCGATTTGAAAAATCAGTTTGTTGAAGTACATCGTGGTTTAAATCCCTTATTTATGTGTCTATATAATGACTTTTCAATATTACTCAGCTATAGATATTATGAAATACTACGTCATCTTATGGTACTTTGATAATGAAAACAAAGAATTAGAAAGATAACATAGGTTCATGTCACATCGTCAATTTTTTAAATTTAATTTTATATTTTTTTACTGTGGCATCTGCTTTTTTTGACCTCCGCTTTGATATCTCAATATCACTGAATGGTCAGTGAAGCTCCTATCATATATAGTACTTGAATTATAGTTTTTTTATGTGAATGTGACTGAAAAAACCAAAGCTGATTAGAAGAGATTAAAAAAATTCCTGAAATAAATGCTGGACAACAAACTAACACAGTCATTGACCAACAAAAAATATTCTTTACATTTTCATCGAAGATAAAGATTGTTTGATTAACTTAATTAAAATTTCTTTCTCTTCACCTGCAGGGATGGGAACATTGTCATTATGGCCAAATTTAGAAGTAGAACAAAAAAATTGTTCGCATTTTTCTAGATTTTCAGGCTCACCATGCATATCAGTAGTCTATTAATAGATTTTGATCGAGTTATTTTAATTTATAAAAACAAAATTAATCTATAAAATAGAACCTACTTGGAATCTACTGAACCTACTTGGAATACTGAAATCGTTTAAAATCACTTTTGTCAATGTATAAACCTTTTATTTTATTGTCAGGCTTTACACGTTTTTTCAATGATAAGTCTTCGCAAAGGTTTCCACCCAGCACATTTTCCCCTTCGCTACGTGGTCTTCGCAAAGGTTTCCGCCCAGCACATTTTGTTTTGATTAATTTAGAGGTGGCAAAGTTGTCTTGATAAAAGTAGGAGTGCAAGAACAATGGATTTGTCAAAAGCATATGATTGCATCCCTCATAATTTGTTCCTCACTAAACTTGCCACATATGGCTTCTCCGTCAAACGTATTTCAATAAAGGCTACTTCAGTCCTATGAAACAAAGAGTTAAGCTGAGTTCAACATTTAGTAATTGGTTGGATATTATCTTAGGTGTACCCCAAGGACCTATACTTGGGCCTCTCCTTTTTAATATTTTTATAGATGACATGTTCTTTTTTGTGTTTGACTGTAATATTTGTATCTTTGCAGATGATAATACCCTATACACATGTGATATATCTTTTAAAAATGTTCTGCCTCGTCTTCAAAATGATGCTTCCCGATTGTGAATGTGGTTTAAATACAATTCTATGGTAGGAAATCCTGCTAAGTTTCTACGTTTGAACTTTTGTTTTCAGAAGTGGAAGATGCTCCATCTAGATGTTTGTTATTTATTAAAGAAATTGATGTAAAAAAGAACTGACACTTCTTAGCATTACAATAGATTATCAATTAAATTTTACCAGTCACATCCGGAAATTATGATTGCAGGCCAATAACAAACTTAGCTGTCTGATTAGACTTAGAAGTTCCTTAGATGTCAAGCAGACAAGTACTCTGTTACATAGCTATGATTTAAACTAATTTTTGTGTTGTCCACTAATATTTGTTTTTTAAGAAAACTGACTATATTGTCATTCATAGGGTACAAAAGAGAGCTTTAAGGACGATTTATCAGGACTTTTCCTTGAGTTTTGGCAAACTATTTTTTGTTGAAATTACAGTCAAGATTCATAAAAAACATCTGCATCTTTTCATGATTGAGACTTACAAATCCGTAAATAAATTAAACCCAGAATTAATGTGGGAAAATTTGAAATGGTGCAAATCCCCTACTCTTTACGAATCGGTTATATTTTGAAATTCGCTCCGGCCAAATCATCCACATACGCATACAGAATAAATTCCCTGTTATTGAAATGCTGTTTTCTCTGGAACAACCTCCCGATCTCTACAAAGAACTTTGTCTCTTTTTCACCTGGAACTGCAAGTCTTTTTCTTGTGGTATTTGCCGTTAGAATTTATAAATTTTGCTATAGATTTTTATTTTAAACACAAAAATATTTGTTGGTCTGTATTACTATATGTAAACTTTTTATTTATTTGTAACTATGTTGTGTACCAACGTTAAAGGTTTAAATGAACAAATGAATGAATACAAAATTAAATACAAACCCTGTTCTAATTAGTATCAATATAAATTTACTAAATAATTTTATATTTTTAATGAAAAATAATTAATACAGAGCTTTTTGGCATTTTGAATATTTAAAACAATAAATGAAAATAAGATTTTGAAAGAGAATATGTAAATTTATCAATTTCATTTTAGCTGGATGCACCATATCTCTTTTGTTACTACTCTCACTCCCAATGGCTATGATAATTATAGGTATATACTTATTATTATGCTTTTCTGATTTTTTACAAAGTTTTATGCCTTATTCTAGTCATTGACATCTTTTTTGTTTGTCATGAAAATAATACATGTGTGCAATGAGAAATAAATTCTTGGTTGATATGTTCTGCAAAGTTTTTTCTCACAAATTGACCTAAAGTTGTGTGGCAATGCTTTTATGAACATTTAATCTCTCAAGCATTATTAACTTAAAATATTGCATTGTAATCTCATGTAAATATTGTAAATATTTTTATTCCAGATCAAATTCGACATTGATGCTAAAATTTTGTGACCTTTTTCGGCTGCCGCACATCATAAATTAAGGCATTATCTACAACGACTGCTCTTGCCCATAGGCCATTGCTAAGAAGTGCCTCCGCGCTTTCCATTTTGATATTCCTGGTAGGCTTCTTGCTGTCTTATATATGATTTTATGATTTTATTTTCTGTATTCTTTTCTCATTGAACTTTGGCGTGACTTGTAATGTATGATTGAAGTTACACATTGGTTATAGGTGCATTATATTAAAGAAGTCGCAGATAGGAATCAGTTATTTTTTAAAAGGTTTTCTTCATGACTTTTATTGCTATTTATTTCCAATTTGATTTTTTATGTCTAGGTTGTATGTTGATTGTCCCCAAGAAAAGCATATAATACTGACAAATATTTTCAATTTTTGGTTATTTTATGGAACGATATCAGAAATCATTTTTTTTTTTTGGAAAACCATGACACAACACTTTTGAATATCGTGAGATAGAACTATCGATTTAATACTTGTTACGTATGATGTTATGTGCTGGGTTTTTATAGTAAAAAAGTATGATCTTAATTTCTGTCTTCGTAAATCTGGTACAATCTGTGATTAGAGCAATCACTTTCAACTGGCTTGCTTTCGTTGTATGTTTTTAATTGCAAATTTTCTGATTTAACAAAAAAAAGGTTATGCAGGGCAAGGATCACATTTAACACCCAAGGTTATACAGAGAAATCATTTGTAGGTTTGTGCTTGTCTTCTCTCACATGTTAAATGGTTAAATGTATTTTTTGCTTCTTAACCTTTTGATAAAATGCTATATACAAGTATTCTTTAATGACAAAGTAAATAACAGATGTAATTAAGTAAGTGAGTGAGTGAGTGAGTCAGTGAGTGAAGTAAATAAAGTAAAGTATGTAAAGTCAGTAAAGTAAAGTAAGTAGATTTTTTCTTGCTAGAAACTCTCATTGTTGAAATCTATTTGTTTAGGTACAGTTTATAAAGACGATTGTCCAATAGAACCATTTATACCTATTTATTTGATTGTCGGTGGTTCGTTTGGAATTTTAAAAACAGTTGTGATCATTCTGCAGAGGATACTCTATGGTGAAGAGTCTTTCTCAAAAGAAAGAGGGTCTTCAGACCAACAAGAAGTTCCCATTATGTGGATGCTTATGGATAGCATATTGAATCTGTTTCTCTTCACATGGTTTGTGGCAGGCAACATCTGGGTCTACTCAAAGTTCCAACCACATTTTGTGCCCCCTCCACACGAACCTTTGAATTATTGCAATGGTACCCTTTACATGTTTGCATTTTGGGTCATCACATTAAGTTACATTATTATGAGTTTAATTTGCTTATGCACATGCTGTTTAGGGCTGTGCGCAAGTTGCACAGCGTATTTTGTTACTAGTAGCAATTCAACTAGCTGATCTTTCTGAGGTTCGGGTCTTATGGGGTAATAATTTTTTTGTGAAACTTCTAACTTGAATTTTCATGCTCTTACGAAATTAATAATTATTTTCATGTTAGTACTTACACCTTTTTTTGTGACTGTTAATGCTCTGATTACACCGCAGAATTACACTTTTTTTGTGATTGTTAATGCCCTGAGTCATGAATTGCACCGTGGAATGGGAAGTAAAAATTTTTTTTACATAATTTTGTTAAATTTATGAATGTTAAACTGGAAAAAATCGTTTGTTTTCAAAAAGAAAGATCGTAGTGTTTGGAGATAAAAATTTATATCTTGCTGTGTGTCGTTATAGGCCATAAATGAAATTAGCAACAAGGTGTTTTTAATTATGGTGGTTAGCTAGCTAAATTTTACCAATTCAGCATTTATCAAAATGCGTGAGACCTGTCTCGAAATGAAAGGATTTATTTCTTTCATGTTTTCATGTTCAGCTTGGAGAGTTTTTTTTTTTTTTTTTTTCTAATCTTTAAAGTTCAGATAATTTTTCACCTCAGCCGTCTAAAGTATTTTTCATCTCAGCCAATGAAATGATTTTTGGACAGCTGTCAGTGACCGGCAAGAGTTTCATGTTGACTCACAAAAACTGCTTTGCAATAGTCAGTGTGACGAGTGTGTTATGTGCATTGCTAATTACTGATGTTTTTTATCACTAAATTTTATATACTATTCTTATTTACTATTCTAAAAGTTTATAGTTTAAAAATTAATAGTTCATATCTCAATCCATTTAAAGATGTATGAGAGTGATTGTTTTTGAATTTGACGCATCAAGTTGACTGATTGACCGGTTTAACTTGTGCCAACATCAAAAATATGATTCATACGTAGTTAGTTTTACCTTGTTAGTGTCTGAAAATCAAATTTTGATCACATTTTAAAATTCTGTATAACGTTATGTACTAGCATGTTAATTATTTTGAAAATTTATCTCACCTAGGGTTCAGAAAATGTTTATAAGTAGATCTGACAGTGGGGGCAGGTGATTTTTTTAAAATTTTTAGACTGCTGTATTTATACTTTTTTATTGCTCTTGTTTCTATGTATATTGTTCCTATGGATATTTAACACTATTTTCTCAGAAATTATTTTATTTCAAGAGTTCAAATGGATATGTCCATTAAATGTGTCCTTGTTTAATATCTCTTTGATACATAGATTGAATTGCAAATTCACTATGCCATAATATCAAAGTTTCGTATCCACTGTTTGAGAAGATACTATTACAAGTTTTAAAAACTTTTAACTAGCTTGAGGATTTTTTAATTATTTAAGCCCAGAATATATATTTTTTAAATTGAAGTATTTTCTTATATTTATAAAATTATACATTTAGTTATTTTGAGATTTTTATTTAATATTTATATTGATATAAGTTCATATGTATTAATAATTTGGTGTGGAAACATATTTTTGATATAAAAAGGAAAAAATAAATAATAGCATGAATGACTTTAAACATTTTCCTTTTCTTCTGCTGAATTCGTGATTTTTTGTTAGTTGCTTGGTTACATCTATCCGCATTCTCATGAACCAAAATGAATTTTTTTTTTTTTTTTTAATTTTCGAAATTTTATCTTAAATAGCAGTGTAGTAACTATTAAGTTTTTTTTGGCCTTAAATAAATTGATATGATATTTGGATTAAATAAGAAACGTGTGAAGTTTGGGAGTATTTGAATGAAACATTTCTGGGCTAGCTACTCAGTTATTATAGGACATAAGTTAGTTTTTTTTAGACTGTAAAAGGGTTAAGTTAAAGCAACAACGGCAAAATCTGGACTCTTTGAAAGACGAAAAATATGCTCTGCAGGGTGGTGCAACCTAATCCTTAATTTTTAATTTGATAATAAAAAATCTTCCAAACCAAATTTTCTATCTATTTCAAAAATTTTACTTGAAATTGCATGTTCTGTAACAAAAGATTATTGTTGATGTGCTTATTTTTTATAGATACATCATTAGGAATTGGGACACAGGACGAGGAGAATTTAGACAACATCTGAATTCTGTTATAATATGTTGCCCAAAATTAGATGGTGGTACGGTAAACGCAGTCATCAAGTGATTTTGAACCATATGCCTTTTCACTACGGTCTCATAGTTTGGCTCCTTTAACCACGGATCCCAATGATGTGCTTGTAAATTTAAATATTAAAATGTGTATATTTGAAAATTTTGTTGCCAAGCAACAGGTTCATTTCGGGTGAAATCAGACAATTTTTCAGAGCTTGGAAAATTATGAAATGACTGACGTTCGAAAATAACAGCTATGAAATTTGAATTAGGTTTGATTTACACATCTGTTAATATTTCCTAAAGTTTTTTACAAGGCGTAAAAGAAGCAAAAAAAGTCTGGTCTGTAGTATTTGCTGATTTCAGCCTAAAAAAGACAGCTTTGAAACTTTGTCAGAATACTCCCATTATTTAATTATTTGCTGCCATAATTTAAAGAAGGGGTAGTTTCATCTGTTTCCAAAATTCTGAGGCTCAGAGACAATAGAAATGGCAAAAGTAAGAAACATTTCTCTAAAAGTTTTCTAAAGGAACAATGCTGAGAATCTTCCAAAATAACATAAAATGTTATGAGAATGTTGTTTTAAAAATTGTATCGAATATTGGATATATTAAGTGTGATTTGTCCCGAAAATAACATGATTTCATTTTTCACCTAGAAACTTTTCCAATTCTTCCAATATCAAGAAAGATTTTGAAAAAAATGTGTGCGTGTGTGTACTTGCATGTGATGGTTTGTATGGTATATGTTAATCACAACGCAAGGTCTAATGTCATGATTATTTATTCAAGATACCTTAGCATAAACAAATGATAATATGGGTTGGCTAAAGAAAGCTGTTTGTGGGATCAAATGGGTTTTTGGCTATGATGACGAAGAAGAGTCACGCCCTCCTTCGTTGTCAGCAACTCCGTTTGTAACTCATAAACCGAGGTAAGCTGTAATTATTCTTTAAATTTGTAAGAAACCAATTTTGTTTTCAGTTTCCTGTTTAGATTTTATTTCCATGTTCTTTTGAGTTTGTGGCGTGGGTATCATAAGTGTTTTTCTGATTTAAAAATTCTTTTTTTGTACTAGAAGGAATGTTTTTGTCAACTTCTTTTTTTATCTCCGGGTCAAGCTTCTTTTTTTCTTTATCATGTTTGTTGCATTTGTATAGGTAAGGATTGTGATAAGCAAAAGCAGATATGGTGTTAATGAATCTCCATTAATAACACCTGTTTGAAAATTTTAATAGGTTGGGTGTAACATCTTTGTTGCTGTTTAAAATATCAAAGAAAAATCCGACTAATTTTGTAACTTTGAATTTTATATCTTTTTCCATTTAACAACAACTAAACATTATATTAATTCCTTTGAATCTTTGGAAACTCGTTCTCCTATCATACTACCTTCTTCATACACCGTCATATGCACCACACTAGACTAATCTCGAAATGTCATTTCTCCAAAAGTCCATAAACTGACGTTCATATACTGATGTTCATAAAATGTCGCTTTGTGTTCTGCATAGAAAATTGTGCAAATTCGCATCGTTTACTTGTTTTTTTTTTTTTTTTTTTTTTTTTAAATACTGCTATTGCTCACAAAAATAAAATTTTTCTTTTTTTTGTCGGTAACCCCGTGCACTTTTTTTAGGGTTCCTGTGCATCATCTAACTTTTCACTTAAAAAAGGGATTTTTGACTGCTTTAGATTAGTTGTTGATTTCCGGTTCTGTTTAAAACTCGTTGTGAGCGCACTATTGACATTCCGATATCTTTTATTGATTTATTCTTTTCAAACAGTAAATTGTTTATTGATGAAGATGGCGACCTGGCAGAAGAATTTTATGAAGAGGTTGTGTCTTCACATGGACGACCATGGATGAAGATGATTACGGATCGCCTCACCTGGCAGGTAGGCAGCAGTGAATATTTATTATCAAACATATGCAGCTTATCTCTAATCTCCCACTAAAATGATTTGACTATCTTTCGTCAATTTCACGCAATCGAAATTTCTGACCTTCTTCAAAGTTTGTCATCATAGTGTAATTTCTCTCGATCATTAAAAAACATTTTAGTGAAAGAAATTAATGGGGATTATCAGTTACTCACATAATTATTTTCGCTCCCCATGATATGTTCTTCTGATTGGCTCATTTTAATTTATGTCATCATATGTTCCACTGATTGGATCATTTTAATTTATATCCTTATATGTTTGACTAAATCATCAAAATTTCAACGGCTTTAATACAATGGTGATTATTTGATTCATTTCTTTACGTTGATTGTAAATTTAGGGGAGGGGCTCTTAATAAATAGGAATATTTAAATAATAGACATCATAAGGTATAATTTCAAGAGAAAGTAACCAGCTGTAATATTTGCTTTTCTAGGGACTTGTGGAGTTAGAATTTCCACGGCTGCATTACGACTTTCCAATAGTTATATACCACAACTATTGAGGATTCCCTGTGTAAGGAGGTTGGTAACGAGCTAAAAACGAAATTTTGATATTATAACAACTGAAATAAAATCCGAGGATACCAAAAAATATATGGTGATATCAGACACGAACATTATTTGGTTATTTGTATATTTTAATTTTTTATAAAGTTTGATTTATTGGAGTAATATTTTATTCAAGCGACTCGAATAGACTTAAATACTCTACTATTACTTTGTCGTTCCTGTAAAAAATGTTATTAAATATATTTAAATAATAAGCAAAATGATTCTAACTGTTAGAAGTTGTTATAAATTGCTATAAAACATTTTAAACTGAAAACACGAAATTCCTATTATAAATAAGCTGCTTTGTAATAAGCTGTGAATATCGTATCGCACGTTTATAAATTTTCGTATTATTTTACATCATTGAGGTAAAATAATACGTTACATGAATACACGCAAAAATTTTGTATCAGACTTACGAAGGTAAAATACACAAAAGGGATGACCATTTGCTAATA
>JAUZNK010079177.1:0-13353 GCA_035046665.1 Euphysa ruthae | reverse complement strand
AAAATGAAATAACTCTACTAACTCGTATCTTGTTCATCAATGAAGGTTTTGTGTACAACCACAAAAATGAAATAACTCTACTAACTCGTATCTTGTTCATCAATGAAGGTTTTGTGTACAACCACAAAAATGAAATAACTGTACTAACTTGTCTCTTGTTCATCAATGAAGGTTTTGTGTACAACCACGAAAATTAAATAACTCAACTAACTTATAACTTGTTCATCAATGAAGGTTTTGTGTACAACCACGAAAATGAAATAACTCTACTAACTTGTCTCTTGTTCATCAATGAAGATTTTGTGTACAACCACGAAAATTAAATAACTCAACTAACTTATAACTTGTTCATCAACGAAGGTTTTGTGTACAACCACGGAAATTAAATAACTACTAACTTGTATCTTGTTCATCAATGAAGATTTTGTGTACAACCACGAAAATTAAATAACTAAACTAACTTGTATCTTGTTCATCAAAAGTTTTGTGTACAACCATGAAAATTAAATAACTGAACTAACTTATAACTTGTTCATCAATAAAAGTTTTGTGTACAACCACCAAAATGAAAAAACTCTACTAACTTGTATCTTGTTCATCAATGAAGGTTTTGTTTATAACCATGAAAATGAAATAACTTTACTAACTTATAGCTTGTTCATCAATGAAGGTTTTGTGTACAATCACCAAAATGAAAACGAGGTGAGGTGAGGTTTAGTTGTGCTAATTATATATTATTTATGATTTAAGCAGAATAGCTCACTTACATATAAAAAAAATCATTAAAAGGGTGGTAGTTGTTAAAAGAGACAAATTTTACTTATTTTTGTTATATATGTCTAAATTTTAGAAGTGATGGAACAATCAAATCGTACTTTCTCTTACCTCAACAGTACTGAGGACCTGAAGAAATTATGTCAAATTACTCGTCACCATTGAAAAAAAATGCAGTTTTCATGTCTGACATTTCTTATTTAAAAATATTATCTTTTAATTATTTTCTATCAAAGTATTTGAAAAATCAAATCCAAAAATAGGTATGGTACCTGTGCTTTGTCTGGACTAAATATTACACCAATATCCAATTGTTCATCTGGAAGTATCGTTCCAAATCCATCATTAGGTTGAATCTGAACAGTCTACACAGATTTATAAATAACTTAATTATAGCAATATTTGATGAAATCATGTAATGTTCTTGAAAACCCAAATTTTCAGACAAAGCCTTTTTTGCCTCAAAAAATCTTTAATGATAAAAATCAGCTTTGGACACTTCCATTTTAAATTTCATAAAATTTATTGAATAAACTCTCTTTTTAATAAGACATATTTTCACATGTTTGAACTAGGAATTGTGTAAAACGAAATAAATTGATACTGTTTTGCTTTGCCTTGTTTACCCAAAGAAATTTTACATTTTTATATCAACTGCCTCTTTTACCCTCAATTTAAAACAAAAAACTTGGCAAAATTAGCTCAAGCAATTGGGAAAATGATGACATTTATGGCCATTTAACATGATAATTTTTCTTTTTTTTTTAAAGTAAGGATATCTGACCACACCGAAAATTTTCCTAGCAACATTTAACAAAAAACAAGTAATAAACACTCAAGTAGAGCTCCTGATTAGAGAAGCATTAAGCAAAAAAAAAAATACTGCTAAGAATAAATCAGACACCTTTTTAATCTAATTATCTTCTAATCATTTTAACACTCTTCAACAACACAGACCTTAGTACTCAACCTGATACTTCACCCAGCATGGTAAGATTACTTATTTTTACATCTACCATCCTTACTTTCCCTCCCTACATGCAGGAATAAGGTTGAACGATTAAAATAGTTCTAAATTTTCTTTCACAAAGGGTAATGGCATTGACCATGGGAGTGTAGTGCTATACTCTATTGAAGTGCCTAGAGAAATTACATGGTCCTGATGAGAATCTTGCATCCTTAGGTTAATTGGCTATAACTGTTATTTTCGTTTTTGGACATTGAATTCATAAAAATATATCAGATATTTCTTCTCCCACATTTTAACCTTTAGATCACATTCCCTCCACACAAATGTTGGAGGTTACATCTGAAGGCTGATCCTCAAAATAGCTGATTCTGATAATTGTTATTGGAGGTTAACTAAACGATAGTAGACGGAATATAAAATGTTTTTTTTCCCATTTGATTGTTGATTGGAAATATTAGGGTAGTTATTTGACTCAAAACACCATAACTTCCTTCCCACACACATCACCATCACAGCAGCATTCTCACAAACTTATAATTTGCGACTTTTACTTTTTTCAGGGACTCAACTCAACCCAACATCTTTTTCCATGCACACCCTAGAACTATACTAAGGATATCACACTTTTCTTTTCTCTCAATTCTATTTAGGTGATTATTTCACCAGTAGGCTATTTATATACAAAACAAATAAATAAATAAAAAAAATTTAAAGAATTGAAAAAAGATACATGAAATTATATTTAAAATTGGTTCTTAGCTAGGAAACCAAAATTCTGTTTTTGAAACTTATCAGCACTTATAAACAAACTTTAAATTGTTTTAAATTGTAAATTTCAATTCTTAAGTCCATCGATTTTACAACAAATGACAAACGTCACTAGACCTGGTACAAAGAAATCGTAATTTAAAATTTACTTTTAAATCACTTTTTTTAAAAGGTTTGGAATGATAAGCAAACTAATATACTTCAGGCAATCCAACAAAGCCATAATCTTGTGGTAGAATAGATTTGTTTATTAACTGCACCATATGTTTTACACTCTCATGCACAGTACAATAACCCAAGTCAATTTCTTCAGTATTAAATTCTATATCTGAGGATGTTACCACTGCATGTACTTTGAAACTAACTGGTTGTGCCTAAAAGAGAATGGGAATGGAACTAAATAGATATGATGTTATAATAGAAATGGAGAATTACATTAATAAATGACATTGCATTAACAGAAAATTCCAAAATCGGATCAGACATAAGATTATTAAATATATAAGGGATGGTCTCATATAAGTATCTTATTGAAATTATTAGGGAATATTCAACTGACGTAAAAATGTGGCTTATAAATAGAAAAAGACAAAATAGTTGTAAAAGGAGATGGGTGCCTAAATCCATGAAAAGCTTCTTAATGAACTAAAAGAATGAAAGACTTATAATTTAATATAAACTAAAAAGTGAATTTTCAAAATAATGTCCTTGTCATAACATATGAGACGTTTTCAATTACATGAACTAAAGATGTTTTATACAGTCTGCACTCCAGTGCTATGGCGCTAAGGGCATGCACAAACCTTCATGTTGCACCTTTCTGAAGTTCTAATCAATCATAAAAGAATAAAAAGTCAAAATTAAATCAAATTTTAAACAAAATATCAGTTGTTGGATGATGAGTAGCCTTTACCTTCACGCCACAAATCATGTAAATTGTCATAACTCAAAATGAAGAAGAGGCTGCTGAAAAGAATGGACATGAACACCGTATTTTAAATGAAAATTGTTTTTTATGCTGAAGAAGTTGAGTTTTCTGCAACAATAAAAGTAAAAAAACTGATATAAATAGGACAAATCTTTGTTTGCTTTACCTTATGTTATGAGCCCAACTTATAGATGTTAATGACAAAGCACTAAAGCCCAGGACGTCTTTAAAAATTGCTCAGAATTGAAAAAAAAAACAATTATATAGGTTGAGGTTGAAATATGCTTTGATGAAGGAAAAAATAAATTAAAAAATGAGAAAATGTAATTCATATATATTTTCATCATAAGTCAAAAAATCATGAAAATATCTATGATTGGCAGTCAATGGGCTAAAGAACTTATGTTAAACTGTTTAAAATAAAAAGACATATTTTTAAAGATATTTACAGAATAAATGGTCAGAGTAATGTGTGAATACCTTTTCTTTCACTTGTTTTATCACATATAAAATTAAGAAAAAAATATCTTTCAGCGTAATCATTTGCTGCCCATTATCTAAAATTTTTATGCAGATCTAGGGAGTTGCAAGAAGCTATTATTTTGAATTCGATCCAGAGTTTGTGCAATGTTTATTCCTTCTCAACCCTCTGAATAAAGGTTGGCCAACATTGCCAACCTAAATTTCTTTTAGGTGAGAAAATTTTACCGACCTCGTTTAAATATATTTTTGAGCAAAATGCACGGCATTAAGGACCAGAGGTGTGTCAAGGCACGTTAAAGCAAATTTTAAAGAGCTAATTTAAAATTGGTAAAAGAAGTTGAGAAAACGCTCATATTTTTTGCGTTAAATTCCCACTCCACTTATGAGGATTTAAACAAATAAAAAAATAAAAAATCAAAATGCATTTTACCTATATCAATTCTCTCTGTATATATAAGTAACTTATTGATCACTTTTTGACCTTTATTACTTGATTACTTCAATACTCTATAGTCACTTCTCGCTTGTTAAAACTATTGGTTATAGCACTTGACTGCCAGACTTTCAGGATAACACCATCCGATAAAAAAAAATTGGCTAGACCTAAAATAAACTTAACTCCAGTGTCTTCCAACATTCTCACCATTTCTGCAACAACAACTGATACTCCTACAGGCTTATCATAATTCATCTTTTTAATAGTTTTTATTACCAATTCCATCTCAATCTGCATTGATGCAGAGCTTAATCTGTATCCCTATACTGTACTGTACTGTAATAACCTGTGAAAAATTCTCTTCAACCCAATTAAACTTAGGGTTAAATAACTTCTCGTTATAACACTTCCAAGCAAACTTTTTTTCCTCATCTTTGCTAACCAAAACACTCTCATCAATATACATAAACTCATGGCATACAACATCCTGGTTAGTCTTCCTCAGTTGCTTTGCTATCTTTAACACTTCATAGTACTTTTTTTCAATTTTCACACATCAGCAAATCTGTTTATTTCTACATCCAATTTTGCTACATATATTACTGTACGAGCGCAGCACTCAGCTTTTAAAACAAATATTCATACTACCACTTGACTCCCATTCTTAGTCACCTCTTTACACACTCATCAACCTCACCATTCTAAAAAAGTTCAAGTTTTGTCTAAATATTTGAAACAAAATTATTTATTGGTTTCAAAACATTTAATTCATAGCTAGAACTTTTACACTTTCTTAAACAAGGCTATATCTTTAAAACCAGAAATTAATTTCATTACAAAAAAATGACTTTTATAAAAGAGACACAATATATAAACAAGAAATCTTATCCAAACGGATTTCATTTTATAATCTCACTTGATCAGCAACTCGTATACCAATAGGTATTTCAAGTGTGTGCGTGTTCTTATTCATAAAACATGCTGCGTCCAAAAGTATTGATTTCCTCGGTAGGAACTTTAGTTGAACCGAAAACTGAGATTCAGCTTGGATGAATACAGTTTTAGGTAGCATGTCTAAGTGGCTGCGCAACTCTTTTGGAATTTCAAAGCGCAAACGTAATGCTGAAGTAGCCCTAAACCAAAATATTTCATACAAATAACCATTAAATAAAAATTATATTTTAGAATTAGAAATAACATCCTTACAACTACAATTTTTTTAAATTAAGTTGAATTAAATTAAGAATTAATTAATTAATTAATTAAGCACAGATAATTTAAATAACAATAATGAAAGAACAAGGATTCAAAATATAGTCCCTAAAATATAGTCCTTAGAATATAGTCCCTAAAATATAGTCCCTAAAATATAGAGTCCCTAAAATAGTCCTAAAATCTCTATTTTTGACAGACAAGAATTTCCAGTCAGATAAATCTTTAAAAGGATTTTTAGTTTGAAGCTGTTATCATATGGATTTAACATGCAAAACACTCAAATACTGTTATAGCTTCTGAAATTTCATATAATTTTATTTACTTTTATAAAATAGAAACAAAAAAAAATTTTTTTTTAAGGCAGTTTGTACTTTTTATGAATCTCCATGCAGAACACATAACAGTTTGCAACATTTTTTTTCTTCTTTTTAATTTGATTTTTAGTTTGATTCCTATATACAGTTCATTAAATAAAATTGCAGTCAGCAAAAGCAATTTCTTAAAAAAAAAAAAATAAGTCTATTTTCTCAAGAAAAATTGTAAAATCAAGAATATTCAAATGTTGAATATTTACCTGTTATGAATAACAACAGCATCTTGATAAAGTCTATCAAACATACATATTTGCAAATTTATTACCTAGGGGAAAATTCAAAAGTTTAAAAAAAAGATAATCATTTGATATAACATTACATTACAATAGTCTCTTTCAAATAAAAAAAGTCTGGCATGACACCGCATCACAACGCAACATCAATCAGAAAAGTTTACACTTTTTGAATTAAATAATACCCTTCCTACTTATATTTAACCCTATTAACACCAGGAGGTGCAAAAAGTGCCTGAAGCACTTTCAATTGGCTATATCATTATTTTTATGGATAGTACGTTCGTGGAATTTTGTGACTTTTCCTAACTTTTATTAAGGATGAAGAATATCAAAAAATTTTTTTGAAACTTTGCAAAAATTTTCTGGGGGTAAATCAATTCTCAACATGAGGTAATTTTCAGCAAAAAAATGAATATGTTTTGTGGATATTTGAACTGATAAATATTTATTATGCAAATACCAAGTGGAAAATAAGATATCCTGTCAACTTTAGCAAGTCATTGTGTTTGAATTCAATTGAACTACTGTGTGCCAAGTTCTTTAACAAAACTCGTAGTAGTATCCAGAATAATTGGCCTTTTTGCCAAGGGATCAATAAATATTTTTCAAAATCGCAAATATTAAGGTCCAAAGCCTACCAAAACACAAAAAAAGCCACCAGATTTGCTACAAAAGAATATAAAAACAACAATCTGCAGTTGCTATCACAAATTTCAAGGGAGAGCACTCAGAGAGCATATTTCTGCAATAGTATTGAGAGTGAATATATATAATTTCAGATCTGTTTTTTTGAAATGAAAGATTAATTTTCTGTATATCATTTTGCTTACCAGTGATTAAGTGTTTATATTTAACTTAAGGGTGCTCAGGGTAAAGTAAAATGTTAAATCTGATAGACAACCATCAAAAATAGAAGACTGCATTCTGTTGAAAAGCTAATCAACCATTCCTTTTTGATAAATTCCGACTTGACTGTTGTAAGTTTACTCACAGCTGAAGTGTGGTTTACCTTTATAAGGGCCTTACAGGTTAATAAAAATACCTGTTATCAGTTTTACTTTGTTTATGTTTCTTCTGACTTCATCATGAAACAATCCTGCAGCTCACTCGATATTAAATCCAAATTTGATTTTAGTTACTGGTTTATTTTTGTCTTGGTATGTCAAATTTTTAACAAATACATTGCTCAAATTCTTTAGAGCAGCTGGCAGTACGGTAATTGGAAAATCATTATCATTTGTAGAGCCAGATTTGGGAGGATCTTCAATATTTCCCAGTGTAATAATATATTAGGTAAAATGGTTAATTAATCAGGAAACCATTTGAAGAAAATTCAGTGAAATCTTCTTATAAAAAATCTAAAACCTCAAAGAAAAATTTGCTTACTTCTTTTTCCACCCAGACTGGTAGATTAACAGCCAATCCCTTTGCATGAATTTTAATAGGATCAACCTTTTCATGTGAAAAAGTAACCTGAAACTCCTCGTCCACTGGGCCAGGGATTTTTGGAGAAAATATTATTTCAAGTTGTACAGAAGAAAAAGAGCCAAGTATACCATTTGCACCCTAAAAATATATATATATTCTTTAAAAAATCGAACATTTATAAAATTATTTTTAGATATAATATGTTCAAATTCTAATATCATTTTATAAAATTAGTGAGCTTAAAAATGCTTTACCGATAAAGAATCAAAATTGGATGAATTTTTAGGACACTGTCAGATATTCCTGAGGTTTAAATGAATTAGCACACATCTTTTCATCATAATTTAACTAATTTTGGGTTAATATATATATGTAAATAATACAGCTTATAATGATTCTGAATAAGTATAAACTACACCCTGTAAGTATAACAATCTTATATCTTGCTAAATCACTTATCAAATAATTAAACACAGATTCAATTTATTCTTTTTATTTGATAGTTCACTTAGCAAGAGATAGGATTATTATACATAGGGTGTATATATTTCATCATACTTTACTCGCTCACCCGCCTTATTATTACAATGTTTTTATAGAAGGATTTCTATATATCGATAGCAGTAGAGGATGATACTACTGAAATTTTTTCAAATACATAATAAAAATCAATTATTTTGTTTGTGATTGTGACTCAGTGGTTAGAGCACATGTTTTAAAACCAGAGATCAAAGGTTCGATTCACCCCATGAGACAATCAAATTTATTGGATTTATTATTTGATAGTCAATTTAGCGAGAGGTAAAATCATTATGTATAAAAAGTAGGGTTCATACATTTCATTAAACCTTATATTATAATGAAAATAAGCTAAAGAAGAATCAAAATGTTTATATAATTTTTAAAAGTATGTATTGTCTCTCTCCATGATTTAATAAACGACACTTAGCTACAAATAAGATTACAAAGATTGACTCACTTTCCCAACCATGAAGCTACTTCCACCATTATACTCATCTAAATATTAAAGTTTAACAAGAGTCTAAATATCATCTGAAAAAATGATTAAATTTGTTTGAAGTTAGTCTTTGGCTTTTGGGGCTCTGGGAACCGATCGCACACCATAAGTAAATTACGTAAGACAGCAAACTCTTTAGAATACTGTTGGTGAATGTGTCAGCAAGAAATTGCAATCATGTAATACAACATAAGTTGTACTCAAAATGATCGTTACTTGTTATGCAAATCTTAAAAAAAGATTTTGTTACACTATAGTTTGAATGAAATTTCCGCTGCCTAAAATTTTATAAAATTTCTTCATTCATAATAAAATGCCTTTATTAATTGCTATTTTTAAACTTTTTTTCCATTTTAGAAGAAAAATTTATTACTGGATAAGTTTTTTTATTGCGTTTTTTTAAGCATAACTTATATTTTCATATTTTCATATTTATTTTTTTTATTTATACATTATATTTATTTTATATTATATTACATTTACATTATATTTCACTGCTTTTAATTGCAGAATTTTGAGATAATATTTATTTGAGAAATATTTTTATATGTAACAAAATTCTAGTAAAAACTCAAAAACTTCACAAGTGGTAAACACAATGTTTTTTTTTTATATATTTATATTCATAAAAACACGATCCACTGACTTAAAACCAGAAAAAAAACTTACAAAACCAATAAGGATAGGATACAACAACATACATAAACTGATTCTGTTGCTGCACTGTACTAACGTAATGTGAGATTTTGGTTACAATTAATTAGGTTTAACATTGAATTACTATTTTTTGTCTATAATACAGGAAGAGAACATTACTTTTATAAAATATTTTATAATAAATTACTCGCTAATTAAAATTAGTAACCCGTCTTTAGTTTCCTACCTACACTACCATACGTATAATGGTAGATGGCAGTAACATCGACACATCATTTACCCATGGGAAACGCAACATTGTCGTCTTTGTATTAATCATCGACAAAAATGTGTCGTTCATCTACATTTCCTCAACGCTTATGCATCGGTTATCAATGCTTATGCATAGGTTATCTACACTTGTGTGTAGGTCTACTACACTTATGTGTAGGTAACCAACACTTATGTGTAGACCAACTACACTTGTGTAGGCTATCTACACTTACATGTAGGCTATCTACACTTATGTGTAGGCAATCTACATTTATGTGCAGGCAATCTCCATTTACGTGTAGGCTATCTACACTTATGTGTATATAATCTACACTAGTGTAAATTAAATATGCACTAGACACATTGCTGATATGTTGACTCTTACACTTCTTGTTTTCTTATTTCTGAATTTTAAACTTAATTAATTATGTGCTGTTCAATTTGAAATTATCATTCACTAGGAATAATTTGTGAATAAAATTTACATGTTTTCCACACTTTAATTATTTTGGAATTCTTGAATTCCGTTATAAAGTTGTTATTATTCACCAGGTATTTCATGTCAAAGATGAAAAGAAAAATTCTTGTGGATAAAATTAAAATTTGTCCGATAAAACGCTAGCGAATAAATCAAAATTACATGCCAAATTTAATTATTTTTAAAGTTTTTAATTTGGTCTTGATACCAGTTATAATTAGAAAAACCTATTTTTAAGACAAGCCCTGATAAAAATTAAGAAGCATTAAGCACTAAATCTAAGTTTGGTAACAATTTTATCAAAAAAATTAAAGAGCTCAAAAAGAAACTTTTAAAACTAAAAACATGTATTTAAGCTTTAAATATAAGAAATCTAATTTTTTAAACTAAAACCTTAAGTGCTGTTTCTTAATATTTCTCATAATTATAAGTGTTGTTTTCCATAAAAAAAAAAGTGTAGTACAGTAATTAATTTTTCATAAGAAACCTGACAAGGAGCCTAGTTAAGAAAAAATTAAAGAAATCTAGTTATGTTAGACAGGAGTTTAATCAATGGAAAAAAATACAATGTACCATAGATGTATTGCACCATAGATATGTCACATCATCTATAAGACCCATGCAAACTTATATTTGTTTATATGCGTTATTTTCAATATGAAAATTTATAAGGTCAATTAAATGTTTACAAAACAATCTTTCGAAATGCAAGTCTTTATTTACGTGAAGAAATAAAAATATGAACGTAAGAAAAAATTTACCAGCTTAAAAAATTATTATCATTCTACACGCTTTAGAAAAAAAAAAAAAAAAAACCAACTGGATAAGAACAATGGAATTATAATGGTACCATAATAATAATAATTATAACTATAATTATAATGGTATATATACATTAAAACGTTAATAACACTATTCAATTTAAGTTTTATAGCAAATATTTCAGTGAAATTTATTTATTAAGGTACATAAAACATTTTAATTACAAAGCGTCAAAGAAAAATGTAACAGAATTATAATTATTAAAAAAATATATGCGCTTTCTTGCCTATCATCGAGGAGACTTAAAAAAGACAAAAGTGAACCATTTATTTTAGAAAACTTCAACAAAGCAAACCTACATTAAAATCTTACTTTTGTTAGACTTTTTGAATTTATACTCTGCTGATAGAGCTCCATCGTTTTTTAACGTAATTAACCGCTTGTAGACCTCTCCAACAACTTGGCTTTTAAAGTCAATCTCTTTCGATGAAACATGAGCCTAAAGTTCAATAAATACAATTAAGTTTGTCTAAAGTTGATTAAATATAATAAAATTTTTCAAAATTTGTAGAAAAGAAAGGGGAACTAGGGAACTTTTTGGAATCTAGTGGTCTAAAACTTGAAAAAAACAAAACATTATTTGTGACGTCAGCAAAACTTATTGGCATTAGGGTTAATCGCTTTTTCTTCTTTTGAACAATAAAAAATACATTTGAAATGATGGACAAGATTGCTTAATTAATCTGTTTTAAATTGTTATGTTTTCTAGCATCATGAAATTCTTGAGTACCTGAAAAACTTGTATACTGAAATTACCAAAAAGGATAAATTTTTATATTAAAAAAATTTAATTTAATACAAAAATCCCTGTAAAGATTCCTTTAAATAAAACAAGAACTTAAATTTTTAAAACGTTTAGAAGATTTCAATGAATGTCTAGCTTGAAGACAAATGCTTTTTCTGCAAATAAGTAAAATAAGTTATCACCCAAGAAAACATTGTAATGAAAAAAATCATATAGCTCTTACACAGTAAAATAGTTGATAAAGCAGAAAAATAATTTGTGCAATGACATACCTTGCATGACTTGATAGAGCATTTAATTGGTATATTAAAAGTACCATTAGCAGCCTTCATCTCAATATACCCTTCCAGACACTCATTTATCTAAATTTACAATTAAAATCTCATAACTCTAAATAACATATAGCTTAAGATGATTTTTTTAAATCAGAAAATCAATAAAACATTATCACATTGGACCCAACGAAAATAAAGCTACTCAACAAATTTACTATTTGTCAGCTCTCCTCCAGAAAGGGAAACCCTGGGTATTGGCAAAATTACATAGCTGTCATAAGTAGGCTGTGAATAAATCTTACCATAGGTTTAAAAGTGACAATAAAATCACAAGTAAGACCAGCAGACATCGGACCAGGTGAAGTGTAACTAAAATAATATACTAATTAATTAAAATTTTACCATAAAGAAACAATTTTTTTATTTTTTTGCTTAAAACTTGAGCAAAAAGGAAAACAACAGTTGTGTAATAATGATGACAATAAATAACAAAAATTTCTTACCTGACTTCAATAAAATCTTTTAGTGTCTCGCTTATTCTAATAAACTGGCAGTAATTCTGTGAATATGACACATTAGTAAGTAAGACCTTTTTCCTGTATGTCTTTCCAACCTCAATGTCTTTAAATAAAACAACCTCTGGCTTACTGCAGAAGGCATTACCCTAAAAACAACAAAAACATCTTCAGATAAGCTTATTAATTTAAGAAAATTAAAAGATCAAACTTATTATGGCTTTATAATTTAATGATATAATAATTCAGATATAATAATATGTAATAATAATATAATAAATATGATATAAATATAATATAATAATCCAGCAAGAATAAAATGCCAAAACAGTATTTTGGCAAATTTTTGAAATTTAGTTGCGAATTTCCAAGAAAAATATTTTGTGCAAACATTAAATTAATAATAACTGTAAAATGTACCTAAAAATTTTGTATTTAGTTTAGCAGATCAAAAATCAACTTCAGATAAATATAAAAATTTAAAAGGTAGTACTTAATGCTCACAACAAATTCGCGACCTGCAGCACCCTGTTGCTTTTGTACCATATTTGATTTTTGTTTCCGTTGAGCTGTCTCAAACATTTCCTAAAACACATCAATATTAAATATCAGTATCTATTCTCAAATGCAGAATGTGTTAGTATCACATCCATGGTGGATGTGATACTAACACCCACGTGGATCTCCCCAGGGTGTTAAAATATTATAACAAGGGCATGATGCAGTGTCCATAAATATTCCTAATAGAAGATCCGAAATCTCTAATGACAAACAGATCAAGCTTTGCAGGCTAAACCAACAGTGTAGCCACCTTAATGTTATTACACACTGGCTGAGCCGAATTTTCTGTTCAGCATGAAACCTAGCACAGCTAGATATTTTTTTTTTAGTTTAATTTAAGTATAGTAAGTAAGTAAGTATTTATTCACTATCAATAAAAATATTACAAAATAAATGTTAAGAACGTCGTTTAAAAAAA
>JAUZNK010079166.1:0-13354 GCA_035046665.1 Euphysa ruthae | reverse complement strand
ATATATATATATATATATATATATATCAGTTTTGATGTCGACACAAGGTTCGGTTATTTAAAGTTTAAAGAGCTTTTATTTCGCCTTTATTTCTATTGATAATTCTCCATCAATATAATTTATATTGAATTTTTAAAATTGATTTACTTGCTTAAGTCGATACAAACTTTTTCTATGAAATAATCGTGAATATTTTTATGTGATTTTATAATGGTTTTAATGCGTCTTCTTCTCCGATCAAAAGAAGTGAGTTGGTGAATTAACGACTCTTTGCTTGAGAAAGCAGAAAATCAAATGAAGTCCAAATTAAGGTTTAAATTCACGCTTCGATTCTTTTGATCCAAAAAACAAAACACAGCCTTTCTGTGTGGTTATAGCTTTTTTATCAATTATTCTCATGCAAAGAAATGTAAAATATATTTATTGTTAGCTAAACCTAATAGTTGTTTTTGTTTTAAATCATTTCGTATTTCATACTTGAAAATAAAAGAGACATTTTTAAAAGGATTCAATGGATCTATTATGAGTATTTCATTGGACTGAGTTGAATCGAAGATTTAGGCCATGTTTACGTAACTTTCGATAAACGGATGAATAACCAACGATTTACGCTGGGATATTCTAAAATATTTAAAGTCGTTTTCTTGGATAATACTGTTGAATAATATTATCATAAATTTAGGAGTATAGCATGTTTATCAAGGTAAGGCGTTTTAAAAAACATCTTCCATACGGACATTTGGTTGGTGTATTACTAAGTCAACCTTGCTTTCATGGTTTTCTGCAAAAGATTTGTTTTTAACAGACAGAGGTAACACACGCTTGTTTCAAAACTCGAATTTTCATGATTTCTTTTAAAAAAAAGGAATGCTGACTATCAGATATTTTTTTAACCAAATATTCACTATTTCTCATAAAAAACAAAAAAATCGACAATCAGGAATTTTTTTACCCAAATTTCCTTAAATTTATGTAAAAAAAAAGAGTAAATTGACCGTCATATTTTGTAACACAAAAATCTAACTTCTTGAATAAATAATTCCAGTATTTAAATGAAGCCATTGAGTAATCAATGAAGCCGTAATGTTTATGCTCAGAGATTTCCATCTTTCCAACCTTCTGAAGTTGCTGGAACATCGGATATTAAAGTTAGATTAATACCAGCTGGATTAACTTTGTGCAGGGGTTAAAATGGAAAGTTGCTTTACCGTTAAAAGTCAACATTTCTTTAAAGTAAAAAAATAGACAGCTTCTTAAATGATCTCGCGCTATTAACGTAAAATTAGTTGATTTAAACATTTTATTGCTTTCAAAAAAATTTATTTGGTCCCACTTTATTTGGTCCCACTTTATTTGGTCCCACTTTATTTCGTCCCACTTTGTTTGGTCCCACTTTATTTGGTCCCACTTTATTTGGTCCTACTTTATTTGGTCCCACTTTATTTGGTCCCACTTTGTTTGGTCCCACTTTGTTTGGTCCCACTTTATTTAGTCCCTCTTTATTTTGTCCCACTTTATTTGGTCCCACTTTATTTAGTCCCACTTTATTTGGTTCCACTTTGCGCAAATAGTCAAAAATCGCTACTGTCAAAAATTTTTACCCTAAATGTATTTGTACAGAATAAAATTTTAGTTGGGTACCGAAAAGTTCAAGTTTTATCAATGTTACTCTCTTTTTTGGAACGTCGAACCGAAAAGACCATTTTTCTAAACAAGAAAATTTAAATAAGAGAAATCTGACATAATATCATAAACATACTGTAAAAGGCGGAGATAAACTCAATATTTAACGCAGTGTTTCATCAATTCATGTTTTTTTAAAATACGTGTTTAAATTTTTGAAAAAAAAAAATTATAAAAAATCTCGACATTTACAAACTTCTTAACAACCCTTTGCTCATAAATTTCTCCTCCTTACTCTCTGTTTGTCATTTTTCTATTTTTCCTATTTCCAAGTCTTTTCTCAAGCAAGTTAATTTGTAACTTGTGACTTATATTTCGTAATGCAAACCAGATATGTATCGGAGACATGAATTATATGATCAGAATTGCAGGTAAATTAGTCGTGTAATTAAATTTAGTGCTAATTTTTTATTAACACTCGACACTTTGGGGAAAAATTTAAGAACTTTTGCAAGCTACCTGGTCAATAAAATAGTTAATATAAACAAACTAATAACCTTAAAAGTGAGGTAAACCAGTAAGAGGGACCAGCAAATATTTACTGATTAATTACCAGTTAATATTATTTCATTTATTTATGGCCAGTCAATCATTAATCATCTCTAGTTTTTTTTTTAACGTTTTTAGTCGGTCAAGAATATTAGAATTTACATGTGGTAAAATATATAAATATATACATAAATATTAATAATTTTTTCCGTTTTTTTGGAACTTTGATCTCTCACATTAGTTTAACATCCACCTCTTAAATTCCAGGTGAGGATCAGGGTTTAACAAATAAAAAGAAAAAAAAAAGGTTAATGGAATAGAGGTGGATAAGTGTTATAGCAGGTGGAAAGATTACTTCCATTACAAATTTAAAGCTAAAGCTGACAATGTTGGAATAAGGTGTTGCGAAGTTTCTATGTAACAGACACCCTTTTAAGGAATTTTTCCTGTGGAAAATTATTTCACTAAAATTTTTGCAATGAAAACGGTAAAAAGTTTTCACAAAAGAAAAAAATAGTTTAATAATGATCAAACTTCATGCTTTTTATAATGAATGACGTAACAATTATATCAATGACGTAATGGCTCAGCTTCGTGTATTTTTATAACTCATGACGAAAAATTTCTGAAAATGTTAAAATTTTAAAATATCATTTGAAGTTTAACTTAACCAACCATACTTAAAATTTGTCATTCACATTTTGTAATTGGTCGGAATAAACAAATGGATTAGGAGAGGTAACAACAAAGTTTGGTTGTTTAAATAAATCTTTGTAGTGCTTGAAAGAGTGGACCGATCCCTGTGGGAGGCACTAGTAAAATATGGACCGATCCCCGTGGAAGGCACTAGTAAATTGTTTTATACTTACGTCGAATAAACTTTATTTTGTATGCAAGATTAAAAATGACCGAAATAAGAAAAATCAGTTTTGTTTTTTCTTTCCAAGGTATGCTGTTATTATGAGTATACATCTGTTGATATAACACTGCTTTTGGTCTTTGACAATGCTAGCAATATTTACAAGAAGTACGTTGTAAATAAAATCGTAACCACTATTACACAATATATTTTAAAAATAAATATAGAAATACAAAACTGATAAACATGTTTTTGAGTTGTGATTTTTTTTTTAAAATACTGGTTGGAACAAATTGCAAAATATAAAAGGTAACTAAAATAATTTTCTCGCAAAACACCTAAATTACGAAAAGAATCAAAAAAAAAAAAAAAAGCAAAGGAAAAAGGAAAAATAGAATTGATGAATTCTCTAATCTGGTAGTATCTGTTCTATTTAATTGTCCCTATTTTGTTTAGTGAGTATAATGGTTTGCTTTATAAGATTTTTAGAGTAATTGGATTAGATTAAGGATTCTTATGGACCGCTGTTTATGCTTATGGTAAATATAGGAAAAATTTGAGGTCCTTCCCACCCATATACAGCTTCAGGACCATTCTTATTAATTTTCTGGTAGGTAAGTCTCATATTTTACTTGGTAAATCCAGCGAAAATCCAATGGCTTTATTTCCAGCTGAGCCACGGGTTATAATCATAACCACCCCTTATCAAGTCCCTAATTAAGCCCCAGATCTTGTAACACAATTATCAGCATAATTGGCATGATGGATTGATGGGTAACAAAAGTTGTTACCAGCATGGAAAATTCACATAAGCATAAGCAAAAAGCAATGAATTAAACCATTTATGCCAACAAGAAACCTTTGGGCTTACTAAACCCGCAAAATTTCAAAGAAGTTTTTCAAATTTTTAATTCAGTTTGTAAAATAAAATCTAGAACAAATCTTCAATATCGCTTAAGTCTGTGTATTCAATCAATATTCGATACTAAACAAGTTTATTGATTCTGTACGAAGAGAGGATAGTTTAGGCGCTACAAGCTTATTCCATATTTTTGGAGCAAAAAATGATGCTCTGAAAGAACATTTCTTAGTTTCACAAACTGGTCATAGTTTTATAGTCTTTAAATTAAAATAGTCAAATTTTTTTTTTAGATACATTTAAGGAAAGCTTAAACTTTAAACCATAATGATATATTACTAAATTCTTCATTCATAGTACGAAATAAGTTTCCCATACTTTTGTCTGAATGTTACTGTCATCAGCAAACTTAATTGCAGATAGTTTTTTTATGCTTTGCAAAGATCGTTTACATATATAAAAAATAAACGGGATCCAGAAATAAATCATTGAGGAACACCACAAATTATTTTAAAAACACTTCTTAAACATTCTTCGATATTGTTTTCCATATTGACAAACTGAAAACGGTATTCTAAGCAACTTTTAAGCCATTTCCTTACACGGCCTCTAATCCCATAACTTTCTACTTTTTAAAAAATATGCTATGACTATAGTATAGACCTACAGTATCAGATGTTTTTGATAGATCAATAAAAACTCCAAGTGTGTATTCGCTTTTAGAAAAAGTTTTCATAATATCATCTACAAGCAATAACTGCGTGTTCTGTTGACGTACTTTTTTTAAAATCCAAATCGTTTTTTAAAAAAACGGTTATTTTTTGAGAAAAAGCCTTAAATTCGATGATAGGTAATTCTTTCCAAGGTTTTAGAAAATATCGGAAGAACAGAAATAGTAAAATTTTTCTATGCGCACGTTCAATATTAATTTCCTTTTCGATTTCTAAAGCTCTTTCAACAAATTCTTTAAATTTACTTTCCGATGGTTTTACACTTTTATTTTTCTCCTATACGAAACCATTAAAACGCAAGTTGCTTCGTCTGCTCTTATCTTCTATTTCTGCAAGCTTGCAATATATTTTTTTTTTTTCATTTTTTTTCTTTTCTTTTTCTGTTGTTTTTCCTTCATTAAATCATCTTCGAATCTCTGACAGTGAAACTATGGTTTCTGTGTTTCCACCAAACTAACTTTAGCATCCTCGAGGTCTTTGTTCATAAGGGTTTTTTCTTGAGTTAACTTTTCAATTTAACTCTCTACTCTGTTTAAACGATCGTAGAAAAATTCTTTCAACTTCAATGTCTCTGGCTTGAATATTCATACAATTTATTTATATTTATATATATTTATACAATTTGTTGGAAATCCATTTTATTTAAATGTTTTTATTAAATTGAAAAATAAAGAAAAATCTTTGATAATTTTTTACCAGTTTAGAAACACGTCTTATTTCTTTGAAAGAAATGAGTTTGCTTATTTTTTTCTTCTAGAAAACTGTTTTCTGATGGTTAGAGTCTCTAGCAGGAAATTTTGTTTTCCGAGATTTATTTCATTCAAAAATTCTTAATAATGAAGACATTAAATTAAAATGAACGAGTATATAAAAAACTGTGAATGCTTCTTTTCTTTAAAACTGTGATATACTTCTTTTCTTTTAAATAAATAAATTGATGACGAGAACGTTGTTGAATAAATGGTTTCGTATAGATGTTTTACTCAATGTAAGACAGGCTTTCAATAGATATATTTTAATTATTAATCCATAATATAATTTGCGTATTAGTTATAACCAAATAAATATTTGTAAAATATATTTGTACCTCTTGTATTAGATATTTATTTAGGCTAATCCAGGTTGATATAGTTATCTGTAAAATTATTCTATGGAAGAAAAAAAACCTTGTTTTTAATTGTTTATTCAAAGGTTTATTGCTTATGGATATTTTGTGACAAGTGGTTGTCCTAGGATTGCAGGTTTTGAACAAGAACGATTTTTATTGTAGCCAACCGTGAACATCTAACAGTAAAAAGATGTTAAAATAACCACCATATCAATTCTAGAACAGCTATGTATACCTAATGATTAAGTTTTGTGTAGAACTATAAATCACTGGGGAGCTAGGGTTTTCTAAATTTTTTAAAGCTTAAAGGGGAAGATGGAAGCTACAAATTATTCAATGACTAAAGGTTTAAAATTAATGCCCTATTTTTTACATTTTTATTCTTATTTTATATTTATTTATATAGCAAGTTTATTAAAATTTTGTAAGTAGCTATATTTTTTAGTTTTCTAAGGATCTAGGACGAAATTTATTCGAATCGGAGGATTTGGACAAAACCAGGGCATTTGAACAAGACCAACGTATTTGTTAGTTAATTTTCTATTCTAATACAAACGAACAATAAAAAAAATAACTATAGAAATAACAAACAGGCGCAAAAACAAAAAACGATAGACAATATCAGAGAATTATTTTGTGGGAGTAATTCTTCTAAGAAAAACCTTTCGAGAACCTTGTAAAGAAAATCCACCGGAAATTTTTTGAAAATAATATTTTTTAACCGATTTGCTGATAAATTTGTCGAATTTTGAATAATTAAGCCAATTTTTTAGAAGACTGAAAAATCAGTTCGATTTAAATGAGAAGTATATATTTATTTGAGAATTTTGTAGTAAATTCTGATGGGCCAAGCAGATTTTCTCGATCTAGAAGATTCTAGAAAAATCATTTGAATGCTACTGTATCATTAGTTCTTGCTATTCTTCTAGAAATGATTAGAAATGCATCCATGCTATAAATGATAATGACAGGGTTGGTGAAATGCCGTGATGATAAAATAGAAGATATATATGACATTAAACAGGAGTTAGGAAGGTATGAACTATTTTTTAAACATTTGTATGATATTGGCGTTATTTGATATGTACAACACCCGGTAGTTTCTTTTTAGTAAAGTAAGGTAACAGCAAATAAAACAGCTAGAGAAATATTCCAGATCAAGTTTTAAAAACAGACAATTTCTTTGAGATGCTTGACTTCGTATTTGGCTGTGTTAATGGCTTACTAAATCTCTACATGAAACTAATTTTTCGACCAGCAAAAAACAAAATTCGAATCTATCATTCTAATTAAAAAAGAAAATTTTCCAGGAAATAATTATTGGAACAGTGACCTCCAATATTCTTTATTATACCTGAATTTTTTAAGTTATAGATTTGATATGATCTATCAGGTTGAGCTGAAATTTTTATCACCAATGTTTTCTGTTGGAATTCATATTTACATTGTTTTTAGAGGTCAGTTTGCAGTTGTTAAAAAATGCATTTCGAAAGAGACTGGTTTGGAGGTAGCAGCGAAGTTCATAAAACTAAAGAGAAGCAAAGCAAGTAGAAGCGGGTTGAGTAGAGAATTAATTGAACGAGAGGCTGGTATATTGTTTTCAGTCAAACACGAGAAAATAATAAAACTCTACGATGTGTTTGATATTAAAGCTGAAATGGTGCTTGTTTTAGAACTGTAAGATCACTTTTTTCATCATCTTCTTTTAAATCTTATGAAGTTTTTGATATTTTCATTTAAATGTCTGATAATGAATACATAATCGATCATTTGCAGATTGACTGCTCTGTACATACACACGAGATATCAAACATGTCTGAAAGCATGTTTATTCGCTTATAAAATCATTTTTTATCGATAGTTTATGTTCAAAATCATTTAGGTCCGTAGCTATTTAGCTGTCGGTGCACACTATTGTTTTGGCCTTCAGTTTTCATACTCTTCTGTAATGCACATCAGAGCGCTTGGTAAAAGCAGCAGGGCAGGCCAAGAAAAATTGTATTCTAACATCAAAGAATGGACAAACTTATCTGCAAGTGATACTTCAAAGTAGGCCGTCGATAGAAGAACATGGAATTAAATTATAATTTTCTGTAAAATTCGGAATAAAGGTCCACCCAGATAAAGGTCCAACGAGTTATAGGCTTACCTTGGTTCTAACTCAAAATTTATCCTGGTTTTAAAAAACCACAGAATCAGAGGAAAACAACCTTCTAGATACCTTTTTTTGCAAATTACTATGGGTTGTAGAAAAAAAAAAAGAATTTTTTTAATAAATTGCATCGCAGGCTCTACCATCCTTTTAGTCAATAAAATTGGACAGTCTCCACTCATCAATGCAAAATCAACAATGCAAATTTGGAAAATTTCTTTGAAAAGAAAAGAAAAAAACGATATCCTTTTAATTAAGAATTAAGACGCCTACTTTGACTTCATATTTAAAAATCGCTAGTTCTGTCTGTATTCAGATTTCAAACTCTTTAAAAACATTCCGAACTGATGATTACTAATTCGTTCATAATGGTTTAAAATCTAGAGATGGCACGTTATAAAATGTTTAAAATAATGATATAAACTGTAAAATCTGTAGTTAAAAGTACAAAAATTAAAAATTTGGTGTCCTTAATTACATATTAAATTTATTGAATACTTGTGTGTTGATTCATAATAGATTTTTTTACTAAAGTTAATATTATCCGGAATAACCTGTTTATTTTCCAATTTCATTAAATGGGAGCAAGTTTGTGTGAAACAGCATTACTTTTAAAAGGAAGGGAATCCTGTTTTAATCGATGTAAAAAATCTTTCTCTTAAATTATTGGGAGCTAAAAAATATGCTAAGTCGGTTGGAAAGACTTACATCGAATCATCGAAAAGAAAACAATAAATAATTTTACTCGTGGTCGCAGAGGTTGAATTTATTACTGATATTTTTTATTCATTACAGCAACGATTTTGAACCGTGGAAAATCTCTTTTAAATGAAATTATTATCTATGTTATATGGTATTATTATCTCTGTAATATGGGATCATTATCCCTGTTATATTGGATCATTATCTGTCTGTTAATCCGGATCATTATCTTAAACATACTAAATTTATCCTAACTTCAGACGAAGACATGACGAGTTTTAAACTTTAAAGGAAAATGCGAAAGTTCCAAACCGCTAAAGGCTCGAAATGTATGTTTCGAACATCTACCGATAAATTTTGTACCAAGTTTTAATGTTGATGCGATGTTTTAAATGCGAAACTTTACCTAAAGTCCTCAATACTTTATTTGAATTATCTTTTCTCCAAAATCTAAACTTGGGATCTAATAATGATTCTAATGAATTCTAATAATAAATTCTAAAATCTTCTATTTATAATATCCAAGTTAAAGGAGTTTCCTATAGGTTACAGAGGTCTTAAACTGTAGAAAGACTTTCCGGATAAAAGTTTAAGAAATCATAATTTTAGTTTTTCGACATTTAAATATAATTCAAAACAACATCTATGGATTTTATTTTAAAATATTTGTTTATATATATATATATTTTTTTTTTTTCAACAATCTATTTCTTAGTTTTATTATTTCTTTATACTTACAAAGGGAGTCTATGAAACGATCGTTAGGTTCTCCTTAACATACATCGTCTTTGACTTCCTGCCAAGATCTTTTTTGTGATGCTTTTTGTTATTAACATCAAAATTTATATTTATATTTATATTGCGTTCTTGTAAATATTTGATATGTACATTTTTATCTTGACAATAAAATTTAAATCAAAAAAGAAGAAAGAAAAAAAAAAGGTGCAGTGTACATCCTGACATATTTAATCAGGTAGCTACTATGTGAAAGACTGTGTTAAGGTAATCGCTCACCTCCATGTTTACCTAGAAATCGATGGTGTTGATACATACAAGCAAACTATAAAAATTTTATTTGACAAATGATTTATTTTTATTTCTCTCGTTGATTTAAAAGTCAAAGTAACCCTTGAGTAGCTAGTTCACTCTCGATAGATATGCCCGATATCAGTTTAAGGAACAACATCATGCATGGCCGTCTTTATATCAAGACGATACAAAGACAGCCATGCACCATGTTTATGGTCCTTTCCTGTTTGCATCCAAAGTAATATTTCACCAAATCATTGGGAGAATAGTAAAAAAGCCTACAGAAACTTTTTCTGGGTAAAGTCATGTAAAAAAAAATTTTTTGCTTTTAAAATTTAGATTATCAGGGGGTGAGTTATTTGACAAGATATGCGAATGTGAATTTTTAACAGAAGTTGATGCTTGCTGTTACATGAAACAAGTGTTAGAAGCCATAAATCACATCCACGGAATAAATATTGTACATCTTGACATTAAGGTATAATAGTTTGTGATAATGTTTTCATTCGATGTTTTTACGTTTTATTTTTTTTCCTCATCATCATCATTTGCTCTTTTTGAATATGATTCCAATCATATCATGTACAAGAGTTTCTGATCATAACATTACAATTTTTATTTTGATGGATAAGACATGAATTTTATGAGCTTTATGACCCCTTAAATTATACCACCCTTAAATTATGACACTCTTAAATTATGACACGCTAAAATAAATTCATTTTTATAAATTTATCGTTTTATTTTTGAGGTATGAAGTTAAAATTTAAGTTGGTAGGTAGATATTACAATTATCGAGCCGCCTGATTAACGACCGTTGTATTAATAGAGTGAAATGGTGAAATGTGGTAACTTGGGATATGTGGATAAATTTCACAAAAAGTTTTAATTTTGTTTTTTTTCCTGTCAATATAAATCTCTTGTCATAAATTTATAAGCTTTTTAAGGGCTGAATGTGAAGTCAATTTCTGACAGGTGTTTAAAACTTTGGTCTCAAGATTTTCTTGTTAATTTTAAACAAAATTTTTTTTTTTAATTTTTATTTTATAAACAGCAAAAAAAAAGCAAAATGATTTATTTATTTCAGCCAACTTAAGATGAAATAATCCAGAAACCTGAGCCTAAATGTAGGGTAAAAGTAGTAGGGTAAATGTAGGGTTATAAGCCATTCCTGTAAATTCAAACTTTAGCATAACTTATGTTTGTTTCTTGTCTGACTGTCTATCTGGTTGATTTTAGCCTGAAAACATCGTTCTGCAGTCCAAACTACGTCCAGAGATTAAATTAGTTGACTTCGGATTGGCACAAAGACTCATACCTGGTAAAGAGATCAAGGAGATGATGGGAACACCTGAATTTGTTGCACCAGAAATTGTTAATTACGAAACAATTGGTACATATACTGATATGTGGTAAGTATTAAACTGCGCAACATAACGTAGCGTTTAGATACTCCCATCAACTGTTCATTATAAGATAATAGAAATTTTTTCAAAAAAATATTGCCTGACATGACTGAAAATTTAGACGAAGTTTTTTTACAACAAAATGCTCCTTTATCGTCGGTATATTACAGATAAGCTAATTTATAATGAGCCGTATTTCCTGTGTTTTAGAGTCTACAGTAAATCTATTAAAACTATAGAACTTTATTTCTACCTTCCAGCAAGAAGACAGCAGGTTATCTCCCAAAATGTAAATGGAATAAAAATTTTATTTTGTATTAATAAATTATTTCTTACTTTTCTGATGGAAAATTTTTGTTCGCTGAGCTAAAGGTTTGAACATTAATTTTTGATTATTTTGATAGCAGTTATTTATAGCATATTTATAGGTGCAATATAAATATGCTGGTTGGAATGGGGTACTCATCAACAGCTATTTTTCTGGGATTATCCGGAAAATTTTCCAAACTATAAGAAAATAAATGCCCAGTGTTTTGTGTTTAAATGTTTGACGTAGGGGACAACAAATTTTTGACGTAGGGGACAAAAAATAGCGTTCATTTCCAGAAGGGTTACTGGGAAAGATTTGAACCGCGCGTTTATCTTTAGTTACAAGCCATTTATCTTTAGTTGCATGCCATTTATCTTTAGTTGCATGCCATTTATCTTTAGTTACACGCCATTTACCTTTAGTTACACGCCATTTAGCAGGTAATTTCAAAAAGTTTGTAAGGTAAATTTAAAACAATAGGTTAGATACCCGTTTAGTTTCAAAACGGTAGTAAGCTTTAAAGTTTTTTAGTGTTGAAGGAATTATGTCATCTCGTTCCAAAATGGTTATTAATTCTCATTCTCTTTGTTATATAAACACCATCTTTTTTGTGAATAAAATCTTAAAATTAAAAAAAAATGAGGTATACATTAATATTGTATTGTTATTTTAGGGCGATTGGTGTATTGGCATTTATCTTGTAAGTACGATATTTTCATGTATCTAATCAAAAATTTCCATTAAGCGTTTTAATGTAACGTTGCATGCGTTGCTTATAAGTTTCATAAACTACTTACATAAATTAATTAAAAGGTTTCCAACACCTCACTGGAAATAAGGTTGAAACAAACTTTTATATTTTTCAACTATGTTAGTACAGGCTATTGAGTTTCCATTTGATTTATGATCAGAAAAAAAAGAATTCGAAATCATCTAAAAATATGTTATTGAAACCAAGTAAGTGTTTATTCTGCCACAAACAAATGTACATCAGCTATGAAAATTACAAGACAACAGAAAACAAAACTAAAAAAAAAAAAAATTAAGTTAAATAAACATTAAGATAAAAACAATGGTGGCAAGGATAGGCACAAAAATAGTCTGTCACAACAATATTTCCATTGTGGCCCCGCTATACATCACACACAAAAACAGATTAAGCTGAAGCATAGTAATAAAAAAAAAATTATATATACCGTATTTTCTCGAATTAAAGCCGCCCCCAAATAGAAGCCGCCCTCGAATAGAAGCCGCAAAATTTCGTCAAGTAAATTTAATAGAAGACGCCCTCGAACAGAAGCCGCATTTATTTTTTTGAGAAAGGGTAAATTGAAGACGCACATGGAATAACAATGTGTTTTTTAAACTAATATTTCTATTTCACATTCTTCAATCAACATATCAGCCAAATCCATTACATCGTTTGAATTCTCTACTTCGAAGTTTACATCATCATCAAGAGTGGGAATTCCTATAAATTCAATGTTCCCATCTGATGCTCCTAAAAAGACTCGGACCTCCTCGGTCGGTTGGCCTTCTTTCAAGCAGTGGATTTTGTTGACATCGCTTGTTTTGATTCCGCACGTTTCAAATGACTTCTTTATAATCTCAGCATCGATTTTTCCCCAAGCATCTACAACCCACTGGACTTGCAGAGCATAGTTTGGAAGCTTCACCATCCCTCCGTATACTCGAACTAGCCATTTCTGTACCATTTATCATACAACTCTCTGAAAATGACATTAAAGGGCTTGTTGATTGAAACATCTAAAGGGTGCAGAAGCTTACATCTTCCAGGAATTACACCCATTACTGTATTTTTCTTTATCAAAGACTGCTTGATGTTATCACTTATGTGACACTTGAAAGAGTCCCATTCGAGAAATCTCTTGCTGAAAGCTATACTGCCCCATACTTGAGAGACCCAATCTTCAGTCAATTCATCATTGATCCAGCCATTTGGTGAACATTTTACGATAGCACCTTGGATTGAAGAAACTTCACTTTTGACTTTTTTCCCAGGGAT
>JAUZNK010079144.1:0-13355 GCA_035046665.1 Euphysa ruthae | reverse complement strand
ATAAGAACGGTTTCGATATGTTGATATTCGTTGGCAAGTTCGGTCGGGGTCGAGATGATTTCTTAAGCACGAGTGAACAATGAATCGATGGCGCTTTCTTTAACGGAATTAGAGTGGCATGAATCGAAGTTTAGATATTGATCAGTATGTGTAGGTTTGCGGTAAACATTAACAGATAATGATTAGTTGGGATGGCGCGTAATAGTTGTATCTAGGAAGGCAAGACCGTTATTATTAACCTTCTATTTAAATAAAGATACTTTTGCTCGTGGCACTGTTCACCCACAAAAGAGGCTGTCTAAGAACTTTTTGAAGTATTCGGCTTTTCAAGAAGGACAGCAAAGTGGTGAAAGAAAACACTTTTCGTATTTTACATCTTTCAATGGTAAATGCCTATATATTGTGATGTGAAAGGCTGAAATTAATTGGTTCATATAAACGACCAACACAGACCTATTTCCATGTTGCTGTTGTGAAGCAAATGGTTCAAAAAACTAATCTCACTCATTCAGCCCGTAACCCTATAGGTGTTCTGTCAGTTCAACAATTATCAGGTCACCATTTTATTGAAAAAATTGCTGCTTCTAACCATAAAAGTTCAACCAGTCATTCTTGTAAATTTTGTGTTCCTGCTGAACGCACTGTTGATGAAAAAGCAGGTGTAAAGTGTAGTAGACCTGGGCATGAATCATCACATCAGTGTTCAGAGTGTAAGATTTCTCTGTGTGTTGAGCCCTGCTTCTTCCTTTTCCATAATTTCAAGGACTAATACATTGAAAAATATATTTCACAGAAAAACAAATAAAGATATAAAAACCCAATTTCAAAAGCTGCAGCTGAAGACTATTTTTAGAATTCGTTAGAAGTTTATGTTTATTTTTATGTCAGAGACAATAGCACAGCTGAATAACAAATAACATTTATTTGCATTTAATTCTTCCAAAAATTATCTTTTTTATGAATTTTTTTTATATTTATTACCATTTTTTTTTAAGATGGCGTATGGTGTGTGAATAAGGATGGGGTGATGATTTTTTTTTTGACATTGAATAGAAAAAATGGCTAAAAAAAAAAGCCATCATCTTAGCGAATGAAACGAAAGCATATTGATTTCCAAAGATAATGATACTAATGTGAATTGGAAAGTTAAGGTGATGGTGATGAAAATTAAAAAAAAAAAAAGTTATAAAAAATTTCATATTATAAAGTTATGCAAAAAGCGATATTTTGCTCTTTAATGAAACAAAACTTACAACGTTACATGATGTCCCAACAGTAATAAGCATATAACAAAACTTTATCAATGGTTTTAATACTACTCACCATAATTTTTCAAATGTAATGATTTTCTTACAAATTCAATACTCATAATCTAAAATGAGAATTTAAAACCTGGCAAACTAATTCTTACAATTAAAAAAATATCTTTTTCAACAAAACCATTTAAAATAACCTTTATACATCAAACTAATTCAGTCAACAACAAAACAATATCTTAAAATTATAAGATGTGTAAAAAAGACAAATTTAGACAAAAAACACAGATCAATTTTTTGTGTCAATTACTCCAAAATTGGACTAAGAATAAATTTCAGATGTCTATTATCATCACATCACTTGTAAAAAAAGATGAGCAGATTCAGAGAAAAATCAAAAAAAAATTTTATTTTTTGGTCTGACTTCATGCAAAATAAATTAATAAACAGATTCAAAGAAAAATTATTTTTTAAATCAAGTTAATGACAATTTTATATTTTCATATATTTAGCTCTGTCACATTATTTCTCTTTTCAACTTTCAAATTTTTTTGTTTCAAATTCCACATCTATATCGATCTGATGTTGACATATTTCTTTGTTAATATGATTTTCAGACATTTAATCTTTATTTATCTTATAGATACATGTAAATCTTCAGAAATCTTCATGACCAATTGAAAATGAATAATAATGCTAATTTTCACCCACGAAAATATATAACAGACACCGATATTTTATGACAACAAAATTGCAAAATAGATATAATATTGTTTTTTTGAATTACTGTTAATTATTCATTGCCATGTTTAATAAAACCTGAATCTAATATGTATTGCGTGTATTAAAAACAAGATTTATCCGTGATGTTTTGTGGTTCATTTGCTATGTGGCTTAATTTGATTCAAGGTGATACCTTCTTGCAATCAATGAACAAAATCCAGTTCAAATTCCTCAAGCGTATTGTTATATCGGAGTTGCTATTTAATTTCTTGGATTTGATTCACCAATACAGTATGAATGATAAATTCAATGCATTACCAAAGTTAGCATGCAATACAGGTTTTTACTATATTCTAAAAAAAGATGGATGAAAACTTCCTTAAAAAATCAAGCTACGTCTTGTCGACTTAGTATGGTGTACTTTAATGTCAGAAACTTTTATTTCCAGAAACATAGCCAGAATAAATACTTAATTCATGACGTGTTTTTAATTGTTATCTATTGTTACCTATTCTTCCTAAGATTTGATTTTTTTTATGTTTCAAGTACTGAGTATAAATTTTCCCCTGTTTTCCTTCCAGAATATCAATACATATTTTACTGAGATGTATTTTTTTTGTTTTTTGAAAGTTAATAGTAAGCCTGGATAAGCAAAAATTATATACTACAATAAGGTGGATAGTTTTCCATAATATAAATTAGTTGTATGAGAGAAAAGAAGTAAATTATCTATAAAATATTGTATACCAAAGCTCGCACTAGTCATAAGGTGCTTTACTACAACTTTAATTTAAATATAGTAATTTATCATATATCATTGAGCTTTACATTAAAATAACTTGGATTAAAAAGCTTAAAATATCATCTGAAGCTTTATAATCAAAGATTTTTTTTAATGAAAATGCACCCAGAAATTTTTCTCTTCTTGTTTTACTTTGTAATAAATTTCCAAAACAGCCTATAAAGTTAAAATTTTTATAGATTTAAACTAAGAACTTGGATTAAAACAAAATAGTTCAAATATATAGTTGATGAGTATTGTTGAAAAATTCACATCTTGACTTCGAAACCTTCTGGTAATAAGATTCTTTTTCCAGTGAATGTCTTGTATATTAGACATGTTGATATATCTAAATTTGATTGTTTATTTGTGAATTAATGATCCAAAGAGTATTGAAAAAAAGGTTCATGATATCTTTGGTAGACTCCTATGCAAAAATGCATGCAAAAAGATGTAGGGTTAGAAAAATGAGTTTGTAGTCAAGGAGTGCCAAGTTTTTCTCTAATACTCATAATTCTTAGGAGCTAAAATAAACCTCTCCCTCTGTAGCAAAATAAATGAAATATATCATTTTATGCTAGTAAATCATAATAACGTGCCATTTGAACCTATCTTTAAACTGATTTTAGTGAATACCAGATATATCAAGACATTTTTATATATCTATACTTAATTTTCTTTCTGTCTATCCTCATCCTAAAATCAAAATATAAAAAAAACCATACGTACCCTCTTAAACAATTTTAAAAGGTTTTTATCACTTTTATGATTGATAGGTTGGCAAGTTAATTACTTAATAAAGTTATGCTATGAGACATGCATTAAAATATCACCCATCTCCCAAACGATCAAATCCTTCATAACTTATCACTTTACAATTATCAAATACATATTATGACTGTAAAGTTCTAAGAAAAGGTGAACTTTCTTTAAGATTCCACTTTTCTTTCTCCGATAAAATGTTTTCTAGGTTTACCAGACTGATTACCAAACCATCAATTAAAGATTACAAATAAGACACTTACGGGTGATTTAGCTTGACAGTACCAAACATAACCAGTAGTTTGATTTATTTCAAATACATTGTTTTTTCCAGGGTACACAGATGACGGCTTAACACTGCTTATCTCGCCTCTTGTAATCGTTGCAATAGGACTGTGGCTCTGAACAAAGATATTTCAAATAAAGGTAAAAGCTCCCTTAATCCCATAATGATAAAAATGGAACTGTGACATTGTGAATTCAAGACAGAGCCTTTGTGACTTTGATGAAATAGTTTAATTGTTACTTTCAAAGTAAGTTTAAACACTGCTATGCTGAATATGTAACTCAGAAGTTAAAAAAAAAAACTTATAATAAACTAAACATGACAGTCAAATCTTAAGGCCTTAACCATTTAATAAAATACCACTTTTAATTGCCAATACTATAAATCAATAAACTCAGGATGACAGTCAATTTTATCAGCAAAAACTAATAGTTTTTGCTGATTAAACTGTGAGTTAATTATAACTATCGAAATTTGCTTGCTTACAGAAATTATAACACTTGGACGCGCTTAAAAAGGTAGTATTCTACAGAAACAAATTCTCTTGCTTAGAAGCATTACAAAATGAAAATTGGCCTTGCAAATATTGCCAATGGAAAATAGAAAGTTCAATAATTATTTTAAGATTATTTTAAGAAAATCTTTGCTCAATTCCTATCCTCAATTTCTTTTGTAAAATATATTTAATTTGTGAATATAATTTATTTGTGAAATAAGCTGTAGAATACTGTAAGTTTTGTGAGCACAAAATAGTAAAATAGCACAAATATTGAGGATTCAAAAATAAATGATTCCTAGTGCCCCATTGCTACCTGCTGGGGGCTGTCCTGAAAAAAGGATGGCTCCTAACGCATAATTTTAGATTCAACATCCCCTATAGGTTCCACTATAAAGGAAGGAATCTATTTTGATGAGTTTTCGGTCAAATAATCGTCCTCCGATGATTCCATAAATATGGTACACAGCCTAAGTCTATGGCAAAACTCGACATTAAACTTGCCTTTTCTTTTTGCAATCACTGAGCAAATATCAAACAGGTTTGCACCCATACAAGTGATTATGTTTCAACAGACGTGTTTCCAGTCAATGAGCAACACCTTTGCAAACCTATCAATGAATATTTTGCATGTACATTGTACAGCATATGCACAATACATTTTTTTAATTTGCATACGCGATGGACAAATTGAAATTTGTGAAAAAAATGTTTTCAAGGGAGTTCATCAATTGGAAATGTTCTACTTTTTTTAAGCAATTTTGATAAGACTGATTACACAGATATTGGTCTGTAATTATCGGTTTCGTATGTTTGTCCAGATTTGTGAATTAATGCAATTTTCCAATTCCAATCTCTAGGAACATCGCAGGTATGATGGATAGATTTGTTATATGACACATTGGTTTTAAAATATATTAAGCACTATCTTTTAATAGTTTTGAAGGGAGGTTGTCTAAACCGATACTTTTGTTTGTTTTTGTTTTACTTTGATTGATTCTCAATGAATAAATTAGAAAGATACTCAAATAAAGCAGAAATCATTTAGAACACTGTGTAAAGATGGTCCAGGGCATGATTCAATGTCACAGCATACTAACAGTGAGATAGTAAATAAAAAGCTCATTTGCGTTGGTTTACTGAAAGTTGTTGCTCCCTGTACATAAAGATTAGCATTTATATAAGTCACTGTAACTTCACAATATCTTGCACTAAATAGGTTACCCTAATCCCATCAGGAACAATAAAGAACTCTTTTTTAACAAAGAAGCCCAAGTAAATAATCGATAAAGACAATAACACGCCTGTTGCATGCACTACTATTACACTAACAATGAGATATTTGTAGATTGTTTACTCAGGGACGTATGGTGTATGAGTATTTAACCTCCAAGAATAATAATCAATAGCAACTCGGTTAAGAAGACTTGTTTAAGAGGACTCAGTTAAGAGGACTGATTATTATTTTTCTAAATAAAATTTAAAATATAAATATTAAATATTTTCATTTATGAATTTAAAAATAACTCTACCAATATCAATATCAATATTTACACTACTGAGCTAGAATTAGATCACAGAATTAGTCACAGGAGATCAATTATTAAATCCCCATCTTTTTTCAAGGTCTGCTATATGACATGCAGAGCCTTGACTATTCATTGAAATTGATGGATTTATTCCCTTGGCAATATTCCTCATGCACAGACGATTTCATCATCAGTATCTGCCATTTCCATCCACCATGACAAGGCATCATAGTTTTAACCTTCACATCATTTCCAGTTATGTCTGTTACAAGACCAGCGAAGTATTCAACTTCATAATTCACTATCACATACTTCTCAACTTCAATTTTCCTGTGTGGCATCAGTTCATTGCGCTAGTTATCATACCAAGACAAGATCAATTGCGGAAGAGATCGAGCAAACCACATTTTTTATTGAAACAAGCAATGTTAAGAATTATAGACCAGTAAGTGTTCTTCATGCTGTATCTAAAGTTTATGAAAGAATTTTACAAAAGCAAATTGCGTCAAAGGGCATAAAGTTCAACATGCTTAAACTGCACTGAATGAAAATGGAAAAGTTTTCTAGATAGAAATGGATACTCAGGAGCTGTAGTAATGGACCCATCAAAAGCTTTCAATACTTTGCACCATAATCTATTAATCGCAAAATTAAATGCTTATGCATTTAATAAACCCACTCTATCACTAATATATATAACAAATTAGATGGCAAAGAACAAAAGTAAACAAAGAGTATAGTTCTTGGTCTGAATTAATGTTAGGTGTTCCTCAAGGATCAATATTAGGAAATTTATTATTTAATATTTATATAAACCATCTACTTTTTTATAAACGATTATGTTGATTTTTTTAATTTTGCAGACGATAGAATATTTTATCGGTGTGATTATGATCTAAATTCACTTTTAATAACATTGGAACATGGCAGTTTGTTAGCAATAGAATGGTTTCAAGATAATTATATGAAACTAAATGAGGACGAATGTCATCTCGTAATATTTGGATTTAAGCACCAACATCATTTTATTAAACTTGGAGAGATAAAAATAAGGGAAAGCAAAAATGAAAGGTTGTTAGGCGATAATAGATAACATTTTGCAAGTTGAAAATCATGTCATTGAATTATGTAAGAAAACAGGGAAAAATGCCATGGGCAGAATAAGCAGTTATTTATCAATATATAAAAAGAGACTTTTATTTAAATTATTTATTGAATTTCAGTTTTTCTATTATTCCATTAGTGTGGATGTTTCATAAAAAAAATGTTGAAAAGAAAATTAACCACCTATATAAAAGAGCTTTCGATTCAGTGTTTGAACCCACACAATACCCTTTATAGCACCCCCAATACCGTCAACAGCACCTTTACTATGAGATGTTTCAAATAAGTACTAAGTCAAACGTTTTAAATTTGGCTCATAGATCAATGCATTGAAAATGTTTTGATTTTTGAACTGAATGGGGGCACCATTAGTAAACATGTCAATCCTATTAACACCAATCTCACAAGCTACTCTTTTAAACAGGTGGTTCATGAAGACGAGAACAGCCGGTTTGTTATGATCCAAATCATCAATAATAAATGCAAAACTTTTTTGTAGACCTTTAGTCCATATCAAGACAGTAAATAAAGTGAGCTATTCCTGATCCCAATATGCTGAATAAATTTCATCCTGATTCAGTTGTGCTCATAAATGCAAACTATCACAATGAAAAAGAATACAAAGAGAAAGACATGCATTTGTTAAATGCAACCAGATAAGTGTTAGTATATGGTTAATGCCAAAAAACCATTCAGTATATGAAAATGTGTAATGTCCATCACATAATGTCTTTCACTTAATTTCTGCCATACGAAATTTGGGAGCTTAACTCAATTTTTCCTTTGTTTTTATTACCATTAAATATGTTATTCCTAAAATTAGAATGGAGGGTGGTAAGCTTTTTTTCCCCACTTACTTCAAGGCGGAAAAAAGAACCTATTTTATGATGGACATTGCACACATTTTCGTAAAATTTTATGTTCTCGTAAACCAATTTCTTTTTGCTCACTTTGATTTCAGTTTGGTCAAGGGTCTTTTTAAGATTACCTTTATGGAATAATTTTGCTTTTATTGACCCCTTATAGTGAAACATCTTTTTTTCACCTTTAACTCCACAAGGTTGATATTTTGTTTCTCTAAAATTTTAACGACCTACTCAAAATTCAACTTTTTTTAGAATATTTTTTAGAAAAAAAAGTGTCATAAATATGGACACTGTATAAAAATCACCCTTTCATATATATTATTTAAACTTGGAAAAAAATATATTATTTCAAGTGGAATTGCCAGATTATATACATGGGTAACTTTACAGCTAACGTTTTAATTATCTGAAAAATATGTGCACGTTAATCTTGGTTTATTAAAATATTGTTTTGGAAATGTGCGCAATATTTGAAAAAAATATGTGAAGACTGAGAAATGTAGCATATGAATTGCAGTTTAGTACTGGTGTTAGGGGCTCACCATTTGAACGTCTCCCAGCTTGCAATACACTGTAAATTACTTTTGTAAAAAAATAATATATCTCTAGAGATGCACAACTTTAAAATAGGCATACGCCATATCCAACGTACGTAGAAGTTCTTGCTACGCCAATGATTGCATAACAGAACACCAAAAATATCTCCCAGGATACGCTTTTACATAAGCGGATGCCTTTACATACACATACACAATCGCATACGTCTCATTAATTGGCTTGCCTTAGTGATTACACAGCAATGCTAGCTTGACAGGTCAGGTTCAAAACAATCAAAGCTTATTTAAGCATCTTGCAATTCTATAGTACTTTCCACCCCCATTCAACGTAAATGACAAGGCTTTATGACATTTTGTGGGAATTATATGCAACCAAGAATCACGTCATACACGTACCACAAACCAATCACAGTCACACTTCAGGTCATTACATCAATTTTGGCACCCGAGTTAGGATTGTGCTAAGTAGTGCAGTCTTGCATGACATTTCTCGCCCCTTTTTTCAGGCTCTAAGATGATAGGTATCTGTTTAGAGCAGACATTATATCTTTACTCCATGTATGTTTTTAGGACCCAGATCTCAACACACACTCCTTCAGACAAGGGGGCATTTCAGCGGCAGCTACTGCAGCTGAAACTGCAGTTGAAACAACTACTACATTGTACATTATATTAATAAATATAATGTATAATGTACATTATATTTATTAATCTAATTTTACCTGGTCTCGGCAGGCAACTTTCATACATAGCAAGACTCTGGTTAGCATCTTATATCCTGGTGACCACAACCCAATGATGTCTCGGTTTAGGAACGACCCAGGTCTTGGGCTGTATATCTTGTATCATAGGCTTAGGTCATTGCAGTCCTGGACTGCGGTTGTGAGACATTGCTTTGGTGCCAGCAGCTTTGACTGCTACTATATTATTACGACTATCTTGGACAGTTTTTAGCTCACAATGCCAGCTAAAGCATTCTTGGACTGTATCATGTCGCCTTATATCCAGATCTGAGGGGTGTAACCTGACATTAGTGTGTGTGCCTCCAAATTGCTATGATCCCCAAATCATTGTTTTTTCCTACCTACTGGTGCTACCTGCAGACATAACATTAATCAATTTCAAACCTATAACAAGGCTTTACACACCTATAGCACACATAACATGGCTTTCTGCTTAGAATATATAAGTTTAAGAAATAACAATAGGTGAACCTCTTAGGAAATAATATTTATTATTGAAAGTTTTTATAGTTACATACCTAGGAAAATAAAGCACAGAAAAATAGCTATTAAAAATATATTTTGTTAAATTTGTTCACACTCAAATTCGTCAAAAATTATTTCCAAAAGATCTTACAAGCACAAATGAACTAAAAATTTTGACAAAAACTACGGTATTTTTGAAGTTGAATTTTACTTACATGTTTCAATGTATTTACTACCCCATCATTTTCAAAGCTTATAATACAAATTTAAAAGTACCATATTATCATTATTAATGTTATGTTGTGTTTTTACGTCTTACGTTGTTCAATTACCTAATTGTATATTATCTAAAAAAAAAAACATGCAACTTACATGCTTTGATTCAAAATAATGCAAATAACTTCTCTCCAAACGGAAATAACGCTTTCCCCAACCAGTAAAATAATTCTTGTACTTTAAAAGCTCTCCCTCTTTCTGAATAACAAATAAATTAATAAATAATCCATAAATTTCTTAAAAAAATTTGATAAAATAATTTATCTGCAATTGGATCCATCTTAACTTATTTGATTTTGCACAGGCTGGTATACCTAAAATTTGTAATACCAGAGCCAAAACACCATAATATACAAAAAACATTTCTGGGATGTCAGTATGGATCCAGAATTATATCGTAATTTTATCGTAATCTTCAATAAATACAAAGACATAACAACCCTGTCTATATTGCCCAAAACAATGGATGTTAATGGAATACATTTAAAACTTTACAACAAAATTTATGTTGATCTGAACTTAACGCCTGAGAAAGCTTAAAATACAATTATCAAAGTTTAACCAATGGTTTTGCAAGGTAAAGCGCTTGCATACATGACTCCAAAAATTGTCTGCAAGCAGATCTATGTTTGCATGATTTATACATTATAAGTTTTACAGGATTTAATAGTTTTAAGGAAATGGAAAAATAATACAAATATTGATACTGAACATATCAAGTTATATACTTATTTACACTTTTAAAGCCAGATGAACACATATAATATTCGAATAGAGGGCAGGTGATTTAAATTCAAGTTAATATGAATCTTAGATGAGCCAAGCTGGAAATTATACAGTTCCTTTTTATACTTTCTCTTAGCTTTTGAATACACTTTCTTTTCTACTTTACCTTTTTTTTCACTTATTATTGTTTTATTATTATTAATATTATTATTATTATTATTATTATTAGGTTTACAAATAATGTTAGAATAGGCCACAGAGGAAGAAAGACCAATTATGATAAAAGGTAACAAATTCTATTCATTTTAAACTTAGATTTATTTTGAGAACAGCAGCAATGGTCATGTCAATTAAATATGAATTAAAAGCATCCTTATTAATTTTTTAAAAACAGCTGAATTCTTATCAAAAAAAACTTTTTTTTTGACTTGAAAACTTTCTGTCATTTAAATCTTGTTGGATAGCAAATGTTTGTTTAATAGCTATGGTGAGGGATTATAAAAAGAAAAGAGAAAATCAGGTTGATGAAGGACAACTAAAGAAAGCTTTGGAAGAGCACAGAGAAGGAAAACCTTGCTAAAAAATAAATGAAATTTCTCCAACAAAGAGTGCAGAAACAGAGACAGGCTTAAAAAATTCTAAGAAACAACGCAAGCGCCCTCAAGCAAAACAAGATAAAATCTTCATCACACCTGAAGTTGTAGAAAGATTATGGAAAGAAGCTGGAGAAAGAGAAGTAAAGAAGAACAAGAAAAGTGCTCTCAAAGTAAGTTAACTAAAACAGTTAATTTTTGAATAACCTGGAGGCGTGAAAGTGAGGCAAATGATGAAAGTGGAGATGATGAAAATGAAGATAACAAAACAACATGAAAAATGCAAACGTTCCCCAACAAGGGGAAAAAAGTGATCTGTGGTTGATTTGCAATATTTGTGATTCTTACATTTGTCCACAATCCCTATAAAGACAATGATTCTGATGGAGAATTTTATTATGTTTTGTGTTGAGAGTAAATGTTGTAATACTTATATATTGTTGTGAATGCATAAAAAACATCAATATAATTTGGTTTATTCCATTCATTTTATCATAGTATTTTTATGCCAAGTAAAATTAAAGGCTATGCTAAAAACCTATTTAACTAAAAAAATATTTATTATAAACTTAAATGAAAAAAAAAACAAACAAAACAAGCCTCCAAACTATGCCCATCATAGAATAATAATCAATACCCAAATGCGTAAATTATAACAAAAAAGGTTGATCTAAGAATGATGAATCTCTTTTAATTTAATTTCAAAAAAGATGCAAATATGACCCAATTTGCTTGCCCCACCATATCAATAAACTGAAAGAATTATAAAAATACTACCTTAAAAACAATCTTAATCAAAATAATTAATCAAACTCGGCTCACATCAATAAATAGCCTTATCACATTAATCATCAGGTTATTATTTTTTCATATCACTCATATATAATTTTAGAAATAATCTATTTCAGAGCAAAACATCCAGAAAAAAAAGAGAAATAAGAGCATAACTTTAAATAAAGTAGCCTTTAAAAAAATAGCAAAATTATTTTACCCGAGGAAGTTGTCCAGGTCCACTTGATGACATTGATGCATTTATAATAAAGGTAACAATAATATCACACTCTGAAAGTACACGGCGAATTTTAAGTATGACGTAATGATGTTATGTTAGAGTGAGTCAGGGCTATATAAGTCATTTTAAACTATCAGTTATTTCGTATCCTAAACCTATGTCACTGGTTGTAGGGAAATATGTGTAACCGTACCCTATAACCCTAACCTTGTTAACTTATTAACTTATTAATAATAACCATTTAATAATACTTTAAAGATAATATCAATCTTCTAAAAATTGAATTAAATGATGCTCATAACTATTCACTATATCAGAATATAAAGCTTGCTCAAATGAATGATATGATCGAACAACAAACAAATAGATTTCTGAGAACGACCCTTATCTTTCTTTGAATTACTATGGAAGATGATAAGAACTCATAGAACAACTGTAAACAACTGCTAGCAGGTAAATTACAAAATATGATATCGAACATACCCGTTAATTCAATCCTATTGAATATTGAAAGAGGGCACAGAGGAAAAAAGTCGTCTAAAACAAACCTTCCCCAAGCTCTTTTTGCAAATTTTTGAACTGAGATTTTTCAGACGATCTGCGAAGACAGCTTTTCACTAGAAACTCTAAGATGAAGAATAACGGTAACAAAATATTTGAAGCAATCACCTGATTGAAGATACAACTTGGTGATTCTTCTACGAATGTACAAACGATATGAGATGCCCTTTGGAAAAATCACAGATTTGAATTTAAAACTGATTTTATAATAGCGATCTTAACTCTTTGGAATTTCCTCTTCATCTTAGAAACTAGTTTAGAGACATAAATAACATAACTGAGTCAGCTTTAAATTGAAAATATGACGAAATAATCGATATAATCGATTTTAATAGAAAACCTATAGAATGTAATATCGATCCCTCTTCTGAAATGTTTTTACACAAAAACATAGACTTTTTGCCCTATCATATTGATGATTTGAGAAATCTAGTTAGTTCTTTAAATATTTTTCACAAGGTGAGTGGATAACTGAATCAAATTTGTAACAAAATCACTCTAACATCACTAACATTGAAATAGAAGGGTTTACTATTGAACACTGTCCAACTGATGCAAAGAAGGTGGTGTTCTACTATACATAAATTCTAAACTTAACTATAAAGTTCGTAAAGATAGA
>JAUZNK010079133.1:0-13356 GCA_035046665.1 Euphysa ruthae | reverse complement strand
TATATGTGCGGGTGTGTTAGTGTGAAAGTTGTGGTTAAATTAAAAGTGATTTTCTACAGAATTATAGTCGTCTATATATATATTTATAGTCTGCGAACTATATCCAAAGAGATTAATATTGTCTCCTTGATCTTATGATTGAACACGTTATACTTTGTGATATATTTTATTTCAGTAGAAAGCTTGCTCTATATAATGGGACCTTTAGTTGGCATGCAATTTTTTTACCATGGTAGATCTTCTCAAAGGTGTATCTAGCCTTAGATGTATACATTTATTTTGTGTACTTTTAAACAGATTTCGAGTGATTCAAACAACAAGAAGTTTACATCTTTGTTGATCGAAGATCAAGTCACAGAAACAAATACAACTTACGTCAGAAGCAAAGCAGGCATTTTCTGTTCCTTATTCTCAACATGCGTACACGAAATTAAAGATTTGTTTTATTGCTTTACCAACTTCATCTGGAAATCACCATATTATTGCCAGAAAAGACAAGAAAACTTTTTAGGTTCAAAGGAATTTCAAAATAATTTGTAGAAAAACAACTAAAATGTCTGAAATTTGGCAAGTTTGCCGGATTAGCCGACCTATAACTGTGTCTACTGTGATGACGAAACCTCTAAGCCAAACTCATTCATAATCAATGTTTCGTTAACACAATTGATAGTTCTAACAGAATGGAATCAAAAATCACTTCAATTCACAACTCTAGTACAGCGAAAAACTTTAACAACTATCGTGTGCTCTGAGTACTTCGATATTAAAAGTACTTGAATAAGCTTTGAATTCATAATTGATAAGCTACTAAAAAAAGGACAGTTCTCTATCAGATTATGAGTTCCACTACAGAGAAAAAAAATATCTAATGAAATTGCCGCCACATTGTTTCTAGACAACATTTGAAAAAACTTTACCAAAAGTACACGGTTGAATGAGATTCTATCAAAAGCATTACACACTATTTGGTATGCACACCTACTAAAAAAAGTGCCAATGACTGTATTTATGATCAAGAGTACGATTGACTTGCAAGCTATTTATTTAATCATTCACAATACGTACACATCAGCGGAGAATTATTTAAATAATGTTCAATGACTTGCTGAGTTTCTCAAGGTTCGGTCCTTTGACCACTGTTGTTTCTACTATACTTCCCTGACATATATGCTGTTGACATATACACTCGCAAATAATCAAGTTCGCAGACAACACAGCTATATATTTTTTCAAAGTTATATCATGATCAAAACTATCTAAATGAAGAGCTGGAACTCAATTAAATGTATCTCGAAGAAAATAAATTCATTTTACACCTTAAAAGAGGCAAAATAAAGTTAACGATGTTTGGAACATCAAGACTTCTAGTGATAAACAGGAAAAGTCTTAAACTCAAACTTGGGGAAAACTAAATATTGAGTAAAACAAGTTACAAATACCTAACAGCCACATTCGACCCAACGCCAACTAAACTCTAAGCGACCATATTACAAGACATATAAGAAAGCGTCTGCCAGATTATATCTTCTCCAACACATTCGCAGCAAATTTACTACCTATGGTAGAAAAAGAGTGTACGACAATCATGGGTTCCACTAATCACCTTTAACTTTTCTATAAACTTGAAGCACAAATGTCAAAAAGCAACGCTTAATCGATTGCATCTATCTAAAAATTTTAAAAGGGATTTCAAGTAATGATGCTCAGTTTTTTTTTTTTTTTTTTTTTTGTTTTTTAATAAAATTTTTATTATAATTATGTTACAATTATTATTATAATTACTTTATTATAATTATAATAAATATAATATTTTGTTATTATTAAAATTTATCAAAATCTATTTATTTTATATTTATATACAGAACTCATTATAATAGTAAATATGATACATAAATGTAGCCCCTGTAGAATATTCGTTAAATAAATAAACTATAAAAAAAGCTTGCAAATTCGCATGCTAAACTGTCATCTGTTATGAACCAAACATGAAAAGCGCTTTCAAACCCGTCATCTGTTATGAACCATAAAAAAAAACGTTTGAAAAGCTGTCATCTTGTTTGAAGCAAACATTACAAAGGCTGGCAAAACAGTCTCATGTTAGGAATGAAATATAATAAACGATTGCTAAACTGTCATCTGTAATGAATGAAATACAAAAAACGCTTTTTTTAAAATCGCATTTGAGAATCGCATCGCTGAATCCGGTAGTTTGATATTTGAAACTAGATTTTAACACTTTTTCTATTATGATAGCACTGACGGGTTGTTTCAAACCTCACTCATTCAATCTTGAAACAGCAAATTATAATCCGACAGTAATATGTAATAATGTCGTATAAATAATTTAGCGCTTAAAATATTTTTTGACGTAAATATTTTGACGTAATCAAATTGACCTGACCTTAAAAAACTCACGAACATCTATTATATCCTTTTATTTATTTAGAAACAATAAAAAACCACCGTTGTATCACTCTAGAATTTTTTTTATGCTCATATTGAAATATATGTCTCAAGAACAAAAAAAAGTTTAAAGACATGCAAGAATATGAAAGGCTTCAAATTTACAAGCATATTTAAGAAAGAAAAGCTATTATTCCGACAAAATGTCTCAAAAACGCTATAGAAATAATAATAAGGAATATCTGCAGGGGGGAAATTATATGCTCAAAAACAATTACTGTAGTATTTCTTATTAGAGAGGCTGAGCTGGGATCGAAAATTCCATTGTTTCCTTATCATTATTACAATAACATGCATCAATCTGTATAGATTGTATTATTAATAATATTTAACACCAACAAACCAGTAAATATGTTTAAAAACATTTTTATATTTAATACCAACTAATCAGTATTCACATTTTATATAAACAAACAGGTAGACATATTTAACAGCAATAAAATATTATTGATAATTATTACCGAAAAACCAGTATTTACAGTTAATACCAACAAACCTGTGTTCTTATTTAATACCAACAAATCATTATTCTTATTTAACACAAACAAATCAGAAAATATATTTTATACCAAAAACCTAGTATTCATATTTATTTGGCGGGTAATTGCTAAATATTACTCCTAAACTTCAACAATATTCAACAATGGAAATAACAGTGTCTGTAATAGATGATGAATTAGATCTTTAGTTCAAATAGATAAATTACTTCAAATCGAGAGGAAAATTATATCCATTTAACCAGTTTCAGGAAATTTTTTGTTTAATTGAATCATAATTCAATCATAATAATGCTTTTAGAGAAGCTTAAACATGAAATTTTGAAATGGATATAGTGTTATCTCGCTCGTTTTCTATCATTCTTCAAATTTTTGCGCTATTTAATTTTTATTGCATAAAATTTTTTGATTAATTAGGAATAATAAGATATAAATTATTAATATGGTACATTAAAGTGCCAACAGTAACACTGACTAAATTTCAGTACGAGAACAGAGCAAGGTAGATTGCATGTGTAATTTGTTTTAAATAAAATAAAATTGTACATATTCTTAAAAAATCACAAACCATTTCTAAAGTGTCATGTAGAATCTCGCTTAGGTGTCAAAATGAAAAATTCAATGCTGTTTGTGTCACAGTTACATGTGTCTGAATAGCTATAAGCCACTTATTGTTTTAAATGCAATAATGACTATATCTTTTCAATGTTTTCAAGCAAACTTTCACAAAATAATACAATTTTTTCTTCCGAAACCAAACTGCTGGATTTTTTCTTCAATTATGCACGATAGAAATTGATTTGATATGTTTTTTATCAAATGATGCATGGATTCTTTGAAGCACTCGGTATTTGAGATACTATGTCAAAATATTTTAAATACGCTCAAAGATATCAAAAAAATGATGCAGGCTTTTTAACTAGATTCCTTTTTAGCTAGGCGTCAATTTGAAGGCCCAAAAATTGGGGTAATTGGGCTGTAGACCGTAAATATTGCTAAAAATTAAATTTTGAAAAAAAACTTTTTACCACTTTTTCGTATTCTGATAAAATTTTTATGCATTTTAGCTAAAGTTATTTTATAAGTGGTTTACCATTTTGTTTACCGGGTCCTAAAAAAAATAATCATGTAAAGCCCTAAATATTGCCGAAAATAAAACTTTCGTATTTAGAGCATAATTTTTGTTTAATTTTGATGAGGAACCTTTTTTTGATAGTTAAAATAATTTAGAACGCAATGTATCTAAACTTTTATTTGATGGTCTTGGTAGCTAATCACATAGACCGTTAAACTAAACTCGGAACGAAAGTTCACAAATTCGACTCCCACCTCTGGGGGAAATGAAATTTACTTTCTATGTTACCTCTGAGTTTCTGAGCACAACTCATTGCGTAATACAGCGCTAGCTTAACTTGGTCGGGTTTTTTGGTAGAGCGAATTTCGTAGGCACAAATGGGTGTTCTAAGCACTCCAACCACGGCATCCGGGCCCTTCTGGAAATATTGCCTCAGCAATTTATTGGTTCCTCGCGATTAATATAGCATTCTCACTCTCAATCTCAGCTGATTTGGCAGTAACTCTAAAAATTCTCTATAGCAAGGAATTTTCGTTTCTGACACCGCCAAAATTTGTGTCTATTTTTTCGTATTTTGTCTCGCCTCCCCATTTCTTTATTAATAATATTTTAACAGTAGAGAATAATTCAATTGAGACAAAAGTTACAAATCAAATCCAAATCAGTATTAATTTCAATAGTGTGGACAGAGAATTTCATATAATAAAAGTTAAACAAAAGAATCATAAACATTTCAATCGAATTTATTGTTTTTAAGCGGGTGTTTTATGGAAAGTAACATTTAAATTCATTTAAATTGAAATATATTTTTAACTAAAAACAATATTTTTTATTTCATTTTTATGTCAACGATATATATATATGTAACATGTCTTATGAAATTTATGAAATCTTTTTTTTTTGTATAATCTATTCTTCCAATAGATCAAAACCAAATTAATTTCAATACTGTCGACACAGAATGTATGTCTGCTTACAAATTTACAAATTTATTGTATATTAATCAATGATAGCGTAAGAAAATTTCTTTTTTTTTGCAGTTTTTTCTTTTTTTTTTTTTTTTTTTGATTAACAATTACAATGAACCATTTTTAACTTAAGCTTGGCAACAAGCGCTTGCCATGCTTTCACAAACCTTTATATGCTGATTATTGGTATACAACTGCATGATATAAATCTATAATAAAAAGCTGCATGTTTAATTTGTTATTCAAATTATAACAAGAATAAACGTACGTTTATGTCCAAATACTTAGTGGTAGCTATATAAACAGTTTTTTCCAAAATATTTCATGAATATGCTTTTAAACTGATGGCCTAAACTGAATGAAAAAGATGCCTCTTAATAATATTCAAAAGATATTCAGTATACATTCTAAGATTTCCTGCCAAAATGGCAATTCAAATTGATTATTTCTACTGTGTGATTGGCAAGATGGTTTAGTGGATCCGTGGGTTAATTAGTAGCTTCCTACTAAACTTGATAGAACGTCAGAAATTTGAATTTACATGATGACCACTTTCACATGTTGAAACTTTCAAAAAAGACAGGTTTGGGTTCTTTTATAAACTTTTGTAACACATCTTTAAACTTCACTGACCAGAGAACACGTTTAAAACAAATATTTTTTTTGGAATAAAAATAAATCACCTATTTATAAATATTTAGAAAGTAACATTGCAACACGGAAAATATGTGTAATAAATTTTAACTTATGTGTCAAATAACTTTTTAATTTTCTATTTAAAAATTGGGAAAGACTAAAAAAGATTTACCACTACAGGTAGGTTAAGATTTATTTTTTGAGGAACCAAAGTTTATAAACTTATTAATAGACTTTGGGTTGTTTAAAAAAAATAAGAAAAAAAAAGTATTTACATATACAGTGAAAGGCATTAGCAATATAAAAATTTTCTTGTCATCCACTTTTTATTATTAAACTTGGCCATTGTTTTCTAGCCTACTCAAAATATAGAATAGCAAGCATTTCCCAACACGTGACCCCCTAGTTTTTAATCATTAAGATTTGAGCCAATCACCCGTCGCTATTTGGGTTGCGTCACCCATCAATATTCTGGTTAGTAGCTTGATAATTTATATAGGAAGAGCAAGTAAGTTTTCTCGTCCTCCAATGGCGGCAAATTTTCAGGAGGCAATTTATTTTCTGGTGGGGAATTTTCCTAGAATCGTTTTATTTCTATTTTTAGGAAATGGCTTTTTTGCGATTGTAGAAAAGGTTCTTAATGGCATTATACCAGTTTCTTTTTTGCCGTTTGGCATTGATCATAATGTGAATTCTTTATTTATTCAGTTATTGTTGTTTCTAGGTGAAAAAGACTTTTATAAGCAATTTGAAGGAATATCAAAAATGCTCATAGCAGAGATACTAGATACTTTATGTTACTAACATGACCAAGGAATGTTTCCTAAAGACATCAATCCCGGAAACATTCTTGTTAGTAACTTGTACTATTGTATGATAAAAGCGGAAGAGATGACTTCAGCTTATTACGACCAAATTTGCGTAACAAAGTTATCTGACTTTGGTGAAGCTAGGCCACGATTACACAACAAAATTTCCATGATTGCAAATAGCAAAAACAAAAATTCTTAACAAAAGCAGTTTAGCATTTATGGCTCCAGAAATTTTGGTAAGTGGGAAAATGATGACAACTGCTAATATTGAGAGTCTGAAAGCTCTTGATGTATAGGCGTTGTCTATGATTTTGTTTGTGGTATTGAATCCTGACGAGGGGCACACATTTCAAATCAATTGGCAATTCAGCATTTAAATTGTGTCTGCAAAAGAAAATTTCGCCGAATTCCAGTGACGCTTACAAAGAAATTAATTCTTACGAAAACCGCCTTCTTCGATCAATTTTTCATGAATATTTAAAATTTGAACAAAAATATCGTCTTATTATCCATAATATCCGAGAAGTCTTTATAAATAGAACTGCTAAAAAAATTGAATACACGCCACTAAAAAATTCTCAATCCACCACCTTAGAAAACAGTGACAAAGCAACCATTTTAGATTTGGTTGCAAATAAACAATCCCAACCTAATACGATTGTACCTGATAATGACCCTTTCCCAAAAAGTTAGGAAAAGCAGATTTAACTTGCTGGAATATAATTGTTACGACGTAAATTTTACTCACCTTGATATTATATACTCCTTTGTAAACATAAATTTAAAACCATTTCCTTGTTAGCTTTTTTAGACGACTTTAACGGATGTCTTTGAGACTTTTTTTGCAAAACATCTTAAAACAGTCATTTCAAAACAACTTATAGACAACTCAATTTAGATATCGTGTATAGGTTTAATTTTCTTCATCAACAGATCTTGTAGACATCTTCAAACAGACTACCCCAATTTAAATAGCTAAGTACCCCAGTAGATGTTGAAATACCTTAATGGATACCTGTTGTAGACGTCTCTAATTTAAATACCAATGTACACCGTTATTGCGATGAAACACCATTTAAAAAAATCCAAGATCATAAAATTATACATATTGTCAGACATGACTACTGTTTTTATTTTCTTTTTTTTTTTTTAAAGGATATACAACAAATTATAAGTAAAATATTTGTTCTTTATAATGTTATTTTTGGTCTAGCTGACTCTTCGCTTTGTCACCGCCATTGCTTTGCTTCCTCGTACGTTCCAGGCTTTTCTTGTAACCGAGATGGTGCATAGCGGGAGAGCAACGGCAGACGTCTTTGTAACCACGTCCCAATTTATTTACCAAATCCTTGCTTCAGCTTCTGGCATTCACTAAGCAATTCAATAGTTAAAATACTTGACACCAATTGATGGAAAAAATGTTTAGTGTTACAAATCAAGTGTCAATTTTTGTGTGGGTATATCAATAATTTATAGCAACATTACAAATTATTTTTAAAAATGCAAAATAGCACGTAAAAAATTCATAGTTTTATCTTTGATTTTAGAAGTCCTTCATCCACTAGATTTTTTTTAACTCTTCAAATTCAACTTCGCTTTTAACAATTTTGATATCTTAAGATGAGTCCAATGTTCCATCAAATTTAATGCTTATGGACTTTGATGGAGATTTCATTAACATCAGCATTAGGCTTTGAAATTCGAAAACTCTTCTTTGAAATACTGAAAAAAAATATAGATCTATTATTTTGACAGACAATACCTGAATATGAAAATTTTTTAAATCTGAAGAAGATCTGAATGATTTTATCATCGAATAGGGCTGTGGCTTAATTTAAAGCTCCCATTTGTGCTATGACAACGACAACGACAACGAAAATTTTTGTTTTCCCTCTCAAATGGATTTGAACTCACGACATTTTCCATTACAATGCAATATTATGGGAAAATGTGCTACTGCTAGACCACACTGCCTTCAATAAAAAAAACTTGAAGAATTATCACCACCTAGAAATATGCATAGTAAAATGCCCGTGCTGGCAAACTTATTGATTCTAGCAGGTGATTCATCACCAATGTCAGACAATAACGAGTTAAGAATATGTCCTTCTGGCTTCCATTTCTTTATCAAAATTGAAGTTTTCTCCAACTGGGAGAAAACTTTGGAGGTCATAGCAGTGGGTTTTCTTGATTTTGTTCCCAAGAATGAGGAACAACATTTTCATTAAACTTTTCATTTTCTTCATAAACGACATGAGACTACATTTTGTACTGAACGACCTAGAAATATTATGAAATATACAAAAATAAGTACAGTCATTTCAATAGTTTCAATAGGACTAATTTCCATTAGAAAACTAATATAACACAAAAGCCAGCATCTTTCAAATTTTCCTGATTATTTCTATATATATTTTCTTCAAGGAAAAGCGAATGAAAAAGAGAAAGAAAGCTAGGTTCTTAGATAATCTCATATAAAACAAGGCTTTATAATACTAAAGAAAAATGAATCAGAATAAATAACAAGATCAACACATCCAAATGATAAAAATAAAAAAATAGATTTATATTATTATTATTATTTGACTTCTTTTCAAGTCCAAAAAGATAAAAAGCATCTAAAAATTCATACAATATAATAAAATAAATTTTTAACCAAGTTGTCTGTCAATGTCTATCTTATTCTAATATGTGGTCCAATTTTAACTGTTACCACTGTTTAACTGTTACATCAGGCCAAGATTTTCGTACCAAGATACTCTTACATTAATACATTTTGATCGTCTCCCAGAAAATTACAGGGTGTAAAACTATATCTACACATATCTTATTGTGCCAAGTGCAATAATGGACATAACAAAGCACCAATGTTATATGGTATAAACATCATCATAGAAACATTCTTGTTTTGTCGCTTTTTGAGAATGGGCCACCAGCTCTTGATTCGATCGAATTTTTCCAGTCTGTAACGTGTTCATAAGCCATTCAGTCGTTCGTCATTAACAGATTTATATGGTTTAAAAAAGGGCCACATTTAAATAAGAATTTAAGGCTTGTGCAGCAAGGCAGACATTCATGGCATAAAATGGTGTTAATTTCATATGTTCTGTAGTAATTTTTGGACACACTCTAAATCATCTGACATTAAATCTTTAATATGACTCCAGGTGAGATAGTGGTTGTCATTCATGGGTCCATTTTTTTTTCGCTAACTTTAGTTCACGTCATCATTAATACAATTTTCTCAATTATAGTCGTAAGTTTCTCTCCAAACATGCTTCATTAATGTTTATAATCATATTTGCTTCAAGTTTTAACTTACACCTCGCCTTTATTTTCTATACCACCTTCTGAATGCTGCCTGCTTATCTCATCTCAACCAAAAAATTAACTTTTCTCTTTCTTTGAAATTACTTGGCTTTGCTTCTTTAAAACCATTTTCTTTTCTCTTTACTAAAGCTTTTATAATGATACACTCTTTTTCTTTTTTGTTTATTTTCGTTGAAACGAGCATCCTCTTTTTCTCCTAACTTTATAACATATATGTTATGGCAGTATTTTCCGTGAATAAAGGTTCCTTTACACTGTATAATATAAAGCTGTTGTAAAATAATTATATTTTTCAGTAAATATTTTATGATCGTATAACTCTTTTGGAACCATAAAAAGGAAAATTTAGGGAACCATTTAAGCCTAAAAAATTAAAATTTAACTAAAAAAAAATTTTAATTGGTTCTTATAAGACAAGGGCCACTTTAATTGTAGAGAAAAACTTAATAGAAACAATATTTTACATTAAAATATTTTAATAGACACAATATTTTAAGAGAACCACCGATTTATGATTTTAATATATGGTAAAACTTCTAATAGACGTCACGTCACGTCCAATAAACGTTCCATCTATCAATATTTAATTTATTTTAGATGACAGGTTTCCATTTTAATACTGTCTATCTTTAAGAATAAAGAACACGAGTTTAATGTATTTGCTTCGCACGGAAATAGTAAACTTAAGATTGCTAATCGGAAGACACTGACAAGCACAAAAGAGGCTATGAAAAGATTAGTTTTATTGGGAAAACTACCGAAAAAAGCATTGGGCGCTCTATATCTCTTGCTTGAAAGATTTTACAACGCAAAATGTGCTGGATTTTTTACGATAGGACCAAAAGATCTGTGCAAATCTCGGCATGCAGCAAAATAGAACAACTGCAATTTAACTGAAGTACCCGATTCTGCAACATCATCGGCAATCAAACCAAATAATCTTTAGCAACCTTGAAAAAGACCGATGCACATCAAATGAACCAAAGTTCGTAAGAGAATGCAGTATATACTCTGAACTTTTAGCTATTTATTCTTCAGACGACCAGCTAACACAAATGATACAGTTTTGTACAGATCCAAATGATTTCTGTATACTTGCTTCTATATCTTTAAAGAAAATATAAGTATAACGTACAAAAACCTCAAACTAGAAGGTAAACGGACTGGAAAATCACCTGTTTTTGTGGAATGTTTGTTATTACACCAGCAAAAAAGATTAGAAGACATTTTCATGTTTTGCTGATAGTCTTATTGCTGAAAAAATTGAACTCGGTAATTTATTAGCTTGTGGATGTAAGTAACTGCTCATTATTTTAAATTGGAATACATCATACATTAACCTAAAAACGCATGTATTTCAGTTTTTCAAGCAAAATATTGTAATCTATTGTGTCAAAGGTCTTTTGGAGATCTATAAGGAACATTCCAGTGTGACATCCTTTTTCAAAGCTATTTGTAATTTGAGAATTGAAACTTCTTCGAAATACTCACTTGGCCATAAAAATTTAGGGTTGTTTGACTATTATAAATATTTGATTTTTTTGGAAGGAGTTTGAAAGATTGGTTAAAAGATTTCCAAAAGAAAATCTAAAAGCCTTAGCAATTTAAAGATGTTCAAAAACAAACTTTTTAAACTGTTTTAAACAAAAATTGGATTGTGAAGATGGGCTTTTTGATTTTTTAACTCTTATATCTTTCAAAGTTTATCTATGCTAAATAATTCGTTGTCTGCATCGGTTGTTGTTCATTCAAATTGTTTATACAATTTATGCCTTATAACTGTTTTTTCTTTTAGCTATAACTTCTTTGTCACGTCACTCTTGAGGATTCTTATTTATTTTAATTTTTTTGATGTGTTCTATATCATCAATAGTTTGTTTAAATTTTTGTGAAAAAATCTACAAAGGCCATGTTAACATTATCATAATTTTCATCATTTGGAAAATTTTTTTGACTTAATCTTTCATTTAGTAAGTCCTTACTATAGTTGTGTATACTTCTGTATGTTTTAAACTTTTTAGTACCTGGTCTAATTAATTTTCGGGTGCTTAAAATTGGCTGATGTTCGGGAAGAGAAATTTCAAGTGATCCCTGCTGTGTTGTATTGTCAGAGGCATTTGAGATAATGTGATCTAATAAAGACGAGGTGTTTGATGTTACTCTTGTAGGATCCAAAATTAGTTGTGTAAGACCGATGTAGAACAAAATTCACTCTACTTATTTAAAAGTGCATTTTGAGTGAGAACTCTGTTGTCATGAATGTAATAGTTGTTATTACCCAAAAAATTAAAACTATTCTCCTAAAATAAAAATATCTGCTCATCCTCATAAATTTGGTGCACAGTGTAGGTTAAAGCCTCAAAAAAATTGTTGATTTCCTTTGGCCTGTATGTAGACTTTGTGCATTTTTCATTGACAAATTTAACACGTAATGGTTGATTAGATTGAGAAAAATTTATCACTGCAGATAAGTATATAAGTGCAAGCAGAAATAAATTTCTGAGGATATAACACTCCAGAACAGTTGGATGTAATTAAGAAAATTACCTGAATAGTTTCAAAAAAAAAAAGAAGATCACCCAAAAAATTTCCAGAAAAAATTTATGGAAATTTTTAATGATGGCAACGGGCAAACTCACAGTAGAGGAAATTGACAAGGACCCATCATAGCCACTGGGATTAGATGCTACATGGCGTTGCCTACACCCTCCACACAGCCACCCACAGGTACAAATAAGTCACCCCGATCATGAAAAGTGCTTGTTTTCCTTCTGGGGCAGCTCACAACATTACGTACTAGGCTAAACTTCTTCGCATAAGAATGAAATGATTTGGAAAATGTGGGCTACGCCATATGAGAAACATGACTTTCATCAACAGGTGTGGAAGAGTATCTAACAGGAGGTTCGAAACCACAATAGGACAGTGGGTCTTTGACAACAACCCGCTTTCTTCACTCCAACAATAGTATTCTACGATAAATTCTAGTCCTTCGCTTCAAAACAATTCTTCCCAGTGTTGCCAGCTTTAGCAAGCCAATTCGAGTGATCGACGAATGTGATGTTGATTTTAGAACACGTTACACGGATATGCACATTCGCCTGAGCCACCCGAATAGCGAAAAAATGACCAACTCGAGGAAGATTAGCAAAACCAATTAAATTGATGGAAAGGTATTTTCTTCGAACATATATACAAATCCCCAACAAACCAACCAAATCCAATCTCAAATTTTCCAAGGTAAATGGTCGCTCAAATTATTTGCGCCACAGTGAATAACAATCGATCGAATTTTGTTGTTGAATCAAGTGTTCTTCACATGCCAAAAATACATTCTCCACCTTGTTTCCTCCAAGACAAGCATTAAAAAAATCTCCAAACGCATCTATAACATCAAGAACAATATGGTCTCAAACTATCCTGGACGACGACAAGCGGAGTTGGCACAGTGGTGTGATCGTTTGACTCCGGACCGAAAGGTTACGAGTTCGACTCCCACCCTCTGGCGGAAATTTATTTCCATGTTATCTCTGAGTTTCTGAGCAAAACTCATTGCGTAATGCAACGCTAGCTCA
>JAUZNK010079132.1:0-29861 GCA_035046665.1 Euphysa ruthae | reverse complement strand
GTATATGTTATATATTATATATTTTCATACATTTAGATTGGGAGCCGCTCCACTTAGATTACAATGTCTGCACTGTAAATAACGTTTCACAATGGGATTTTGCCGAGAATACACTACCAGGAGATATTGATCTATGCTATTTTTCAAAGTTTGCTCGTTTATTTTTCCAGGTAATATTTCCATTCACAGAAATTTATGCTGAGGTAGATACCTCAAATTCTATATTTTTCTTTGATTTTGCACAAGTTTTGCGACAGATAATTTTGATCTTAGAAAAAATCTGAAAATTTTTGTCATGCATGCGATATGTCATGGATTTTTAGGTCTTCTTTATTTTTCTTACTTTTCTGATCAATTAAATGGTATGATTTTAGAATTCAATAGGAAAGTTTGTATAGTATTAAAATATTTTTATCTGTTATAAGTAAAAATATTAATTTCAAAGTAAAACTGATAAAACCAACTCCGGAATATAACAAGTATATTTCTTTTTTTAATCTAGGGATTAAAAAATCTAGGGATTAAAGTCTGTAGTCTTGCTTTCTCTTTGGCCAAGCGCTTTTCATAATGAAAATCTAAGCTCTTTTCTATTTTTGAATTGTTTAACATTTTTAATTTTGATCAAATTTTCTTTGTAATTATTCAATATTTCACGCATACTCGAAATTTTCAAGAAATATTTGCATTTTCTTGAAAATGAGGATTTTATACAAAGTTCTGCATGAATTGAAATATCTGCAGATTTTGTTATAATTTCCACATGCCAAAAATTGATGTTTATCCTTAGACCTTGCGTTTTTTCATGCCTTGTTTTTTTTTTCTCCTAACGGTATTGTCAAGTGTCAGAACCTCCTTTATATTTCCAGGGATGTTATGTTAAATTTATTTTGTTTTTGCTGAGCACCATTAAAGCCTAATGTTATTGGAGTTAGACATTAGAATTTTGAGCAGAAAAAAAGAATAACTAATATAGCCACATACTCAACAGAAAAAATCAGACCTATCTAACAATTTTTAGCAAAATAAAAATGAAAAAAAAAGACCTATAAATTTGAATCCTGTTTACAAATGAAATTATATAATTGAGTGAAAGTTTCTTAATCTCTGACTATAGTTTTTCCTGTTTCGTGCATGAAAATATTTACTTTGATTCAGGCTGTTTGTTTGAAAATATAACATTAAGTTTGTATTATATGGATTGTTTATAATAAATGAATAATCTCGTTCAGGATAACATCAGTTTAGTTTACAGAAAAGTTCCAATCAGAAGTTCTCTGCTTAAACAAAAATATACAGAAATTATTGATGCTGTACTTTGTTTTAAACTGGTAAGTTAAAGTAATTTTAGCTAGTTAAAACAGTTTATTTTTTTGATGTTTTAAATGAAATTTTGAACCAGAAAGGTTTTAATCAAAAATTTTCTTATTTATTGTTTGCCTAAAATTCAATATTTTTTTCTCGCACCAAAATGGTGTATCTAACAATCGGTCAGCAGCTTCATAAAAAAAAACGAAGTTTTAATCTCAAACAAAGAAAATGCTTAATTCCTTTTTGATCTTCTGATTTTAAAATTTTGTTTTAAGTCTCAGTATTAGAGTGAAAGTATAACTCTTAACATATAATAATCAAAGTTTGTCAATTTGAGGATGCCTGTAATTAGAAAATTTCAGAAATCAGAAGATTTTGTAAAAAAAAGGTATTTCCAAACTTTGGTTGAAAGATGAAGATACAGTATGAAAGGGCATATGTTGAGATAATCCAAAATCAAAATTTGTCGGTTTTTTGTTTCAATTGTATTTAAATTAGAAGCTATCGAAAGAAATACCAAGTTATATTTTTATTATTACCTCCTAAGATTTTCTGGATTTACTTGACTTATGGAGGTTGCCATCTTATTTTTATAGTTTTATATTATATTTATGGTCTGGAAGTATTTGAAATTGTATTTGCTGTTCTTTTAAGATTTTCCTGAAAGTCAACTTTTGAAATTATCTGAATTCATGACAGCCATGTTGGTAGAAAATTTAAAAATTTGCTGAGTTAGATTATTGACATTATCACAATATTTTTTTTTTATGTTGATAAAGAACAAAAATGAATAGCATGTTGAATGGAAGTAATCATATACTTCTGAAACAGCTGAAATTTTGACTTTTTTGTTGTATTGTTCTAAAAGCAATAGATGGATTGCATCCTGACTTAAAATATCTCAACCTTACATTGACATAATAGTCCAGACAATCTATGAATAAAATTGCCTAACCCCAACAAAATTGCAGCATAAGCTTTTTTGACTTGTTTCACAAGTTTATAGTGAACTTTTTCTAATATTAAAATTGAGTGGATCTCAAACACATCATAGATTTGCATTGTGTTACGTTCTTTATGTATCAAATTTTGGAATATCAACAAAAATAGTATTTGGATACCCAGACATACCGACAGCTAAAGATAGCACTCATAAATGTCTTACTGGTACGGTCTCCTCAAGAATCGAGTACCAAAAGGACATGTTGTTCAATGGGAAAAAATGTTATTCCTGAAAAATTAGTATGACAAACAACAAATGATAAACTTGATTTCTTCAGAACTTCAAAACTCACACTGTACAGTAAAGACGATGCAGATCTCGACATCATAAAAGTAGCTGTTGAAATTTCCATGCAACATATCTGTAATTAGTGAAGATACAGAGCTGTTAGTGCTTTTGCTGCATTACACAAATACCATTTTGAACCCCATCTATTTTCTCAGTAATAATACTTTGAAATCTAGTGAACCCATAATACATGACATTCTTCATTATAAGAACGCATTGGGTCAAGAACTATGCTACATATTGCTATTTTTACATGCATACACCCGATGTGACATAACCTTTTCTATTTATGGTTTAGGTAAAGCGACTGTTTACAAAACACTATCAAACAAACACCTAAAAAAGGCAGCACTGTTATTTAATACAGTAAACAAACCACAAGACGAAATAATAGCTGCAGGAGAAAATGAAATGTCTGCTATTTACAAAGGTGATGTAAATCAAAAGTTAAATACTCTGCCATAAACGCCTGGTTGAAAATTTTAGTAAAGTGACATCTTTTGTAAGACCAGAAAAGTTACCTCCTACTGAATCAGCTACTAAATATCATAGCATGTGCACAAACAATCAGATTATGCAATGGAAGCAAAAATACATGAAGCTGTATGTAAAGGATTGGAGAACTGACTTGTTAGCTGCACCTGCATACTTAAAGTGATAAGATGCCAGTGTCAAAGCAGTTGTTCAAATAGACGATGTGGATGTCAAAGAAACAATTTACCCTGCAGATAAGCATGTGATCCATGCCAAGAAACGAATTGTATTGATGTGATAAACTTGATGAACTTCATGATGAAGAATAAGGTACTCTTAAAAGTATTTCAGTCCCAAAAACCAATTCCCGCAACTAGGAAGCTGAAGGAATTTTAATATCAGTAAACGTATGTTATAATCTTGTGGCAAAAATCAAAAAAGCTTGTGTTGCAATTTTGTTGGGGGCAAACCATAGATTGACTGGGCAATAAGTTTCTAAATTGCTATTTCAAAAAAAAACAGAACTTAGTAAGTTTAAGGATTTGTGTCCATAGTTTATTGTTAATGCTACGTTGAAAAAAATAGTTTGCGACAACTTCATAAGGATGGGACTTTATTAATATTGGAATAAATTTAGAACTAGTTTCTAGGGATTTTTTAGGCCTGTTTAGGTTAAGTAATTTACCTTTGTCTTTGATTTTTGTTTTTGTTTGCCTTGTATCAACTGTTTTATCTATTATTCAATAAAGTTAGGTTAAGGTACAGTTTAGGTATTAAATATCTACAAATTAAATTTTCTCATAGAGGTATCAAATTCCTTAGCCTCTGTTTTGAAAACCAATGTTTTAATTACCTATTTATCTTCAATCTGCCAATTTACCTAAAGAGATCTAAAACTGTATGGACAGTGTCGTAATAAATTTGGCTCCATTCAAGTTTTTATTTTAAATTTTGTCAGTGATTTCTCCATAGATGTTATTTTTGTTTAGGGTGTACAAAGCTTATCTAGTAATGTATTAATAGTCAATAAACTCATTGTCAGACTCTGATGTACTCAACAGGGTCATTTAGATTCACACCTGCCCGTTTCTCTATTTGTAACTTTTTTTTTCATTGCTCGCTCTTTAGTCTGAAATTTTATATGATGGTAAAGTTGAAACTAACGGCTTTCTGTTAAAAAATTTTGTTTTAATACTGAGCCCAAAAATAACCAAATATTCCTCTGAAATTGACCCTTTTGAAATCATCTAGAAATACTTCAATTTTTTTTTTTTTAATTTTTATTAAAGTTATAGAACAATAGAGGGCATGCCTTTTACCATAAATGAGCCCCTGTCAGAAGTTCTCATTTCAGAGCCCAAATATGACCAATTTTTTAAATTGAGAAAGAGGTTGTTTAAGTTTACTCAAAATTCGTTTAAATTTTTGCTGTTTTTTTTTTTTTTTTTGCATTAAATTAAATAACATTTAATTTAAAATTTAACTTTTAACATATAATTTACAAAATCAGTGTCAAAAAGTTTGATTGGGATCCGAAACAAGGTTATTAAAATTTTTTTTGGAATCCATTCATTAAATTTTTTTGCATTTTTCATTGAGTTGAAGGACCATAGAAGGCAACTTATACCCCAGATGGACAGCTCTCATTTCACTGGCCAGGGTCTCAAAATGTGTCATTCTATATTTGGATAATTTTTTAATATTTTCAAAAAAATATTTTCCAATTTTGTTGAAATTTAATTTAATTTTTAATAATATTACTTAAGAGTACTTCTGTGCCTTGGCCTGTTTGAGAATTTTATCAGGCCCAGTCCCTAGGATCCAAAATTTTAGGCCTAAATTTTTTTTTATAATTCTGAAATCTTTTCAATACTCTTTTTTTTTGGGCTTAAAAAGCATTTTTTAATTTGATTTTTCTAAGAAGATTAGTTTTGGGGAGGCTGGGTATGGTAAACAATTTTCATGAGGCATGCCCAAAATTTATACATTTTCTTCAGAAATTGTACTTTAATTGTTCTGAAATTTTTATAATTCTTGCAGATAGATGTTTTGAATATTTTTTTTGATATAAAGCTTTAGAATCATAGAGTTTGATCATTTTTCCTAAAGAGTTTATTAGTCACTATAGTTTATTTATTTTTGTTTTTTTGCACTCCCAGCTTAGTTGTCAGAGTCCTATAAATTGATACTTTTCTGTTCATCTGGCTATTTTTCTCAAAAACCGTTTGTTTAACAAATGTAATATTTTTGTTTGAAATTTTCCTTTCATAAAAGAAAGCGAGTGACAGTTTCATTTATTTGAAAAAATTTTTTCTTTCAGGTACTAAGCCTATTTTAGGTACTAAGCCCATTTTAAATACTGAACCCATTTTAGGCCTCAAAGCAAAATTTTGAATTTTTCATTAAATTACCTCTTTTAAAGTTGTGCAACATTAGATGGTATCTTTATCCCATGTGACCTTATTTATTTTTTTATTTTTTCTACTTTTTTTGTATGCCCTTAGACAACCAGAAAAGTCTACATCTGTTAAAAGTTCTTTTCTGGGTGCTTGCGCATGAATATTGCTTTGGTTCAATTTTTTTCTGTTTTTTTTTTTCTTTTTTTGTTATTTTGTGTGTCATAAAAAGTTTTTGAGTGAGGCGTGAATCTTTTTCTTTTGTAATTTTGATATTAAATTTTAGAACTATATATTTTGATTGCGTTTTCCTGTAGTCTATTTGTCACTAAAGATTGTTTTTGAATAAGAAAAAATGGTGTTCAAATATTTTTCCTGGTCTAAACATATTATAGAAAGCTATAGAAATAGAACCACATTTAAGCTCTGTTTTCTTGTTTTTGTCTTTTTGAATGGATATACTAAAACTTCATCCTTTTCTTCTAGAATCAATCCCTTTTCAAAGTGTTTTTAATGTTTGCATAAGTTTTTAAAACAAGATTTTTACTTCAAAACAGCCCACCCTGTAGGAGTTTAACTGTATATCTATGACGAGATTATATGTTTCATTTAGATTATGCGTTTCATGGATGACAAGACAATGAATGGTTTGCGTCAACTTGTTCTTGGAAATTATATAGTAAACAAGGTAGGTATAATTACAAACTTCTGCAAAATTGAAACCAGTTTGCTGTTTTACTTGTTATATGATAAATTGCAGTGAATGTTCAGTAAGTAATAAACATAACAATAAACAAACAAATAAACAAGCAAATAACTTAAATAAAAATGTCCTACTAGATTTACATTTTTTCAAAAATCATAAAGCATGTAGAGATGTTAAAACCCGTGCTTCAAATAAAATAGTCCAAACCTAGGATACGGTTCTACTTTAGAAAAACAAATTACATTAACCTTACCTGATCTGGTAGACTAGGCAGAATGTATTTTGGACAGCCATTAATGTTGGAAATGTTCTTATGATAATTTTTCTCATTAATTTTTCATTAGCCCTTTTAAATCTAAATTTCTGTTACCAGGCACTATATGCCGAAATATGCCGGTCTTTTCAGGATAATATAATTTCAGATTTTTTTGCAATCTTTTTATTAGTTTTTCCATTAACTGTAAGAGCACAGTAAGCATCTTTTATCTCATTTAGATGGTACCTGTGGAAAAATTGTTTTTCATCTCTTGTTCCAAATTAAATTTTGTTTTAAAGGTTTGAACAAAGTTAAAGGATCATGAGAAATTTTTTTTTCCAGTATGCAAAAATATTGGGTCTAAATACGTCCATATTTTAGCCAATTTTATTTTTGAAATTAGGTTTTTGAAATTTGTTGAAAAAGTTAAAATATCTTATGTGTTCTAGAGCAGCTCTATTAGGATAGCCTTCTTATGCATATGATTAGTCCAAGTAAGCCGTGTTTATGTATTACAGAGAAATATATTTTAAACATAAATTTTTAAAAAGTTATCGCAACATCCTCTCCCCTGCAATGTACTCCTAGTAGAATGTAAACTTGCAAGGAAAATGTAGGCTGATATGATAAATTAGTTATTGTTAGTAATTGATAAGTTCAGATTTACCAAAAACCTAATCTTCTTTTTTTAAAGTAATATTGACTTATAGGGAATACGTCATCCAGAACTGCGAGATGAAATATACTCACAGCTTGTTATACAAACAAAAGAAAATCCGTCAGAGGAGAGTCTTCACCGTGGATGGCTTCTTATTGGATTATGCTTATGTTGTTTCCCTCCTACCACAAGGATGAACAAATATATGCTTAAGTAAGTTAACTAATATTTAAAAATAATTTTTACATGATGGAAAAAATCATAAACACTTTCTGTATTATGAAATTCTGATCGATATTCTATCAATTAATAATGTCTATTTATTTTAAAGTTTCATAGTCACAATTATCACAGGCTTGACTAAGATCTTCAACTGCTGGAAGAAGTTATTCTCCTAATTATTTTTTTTTTCTTTTTAAACTCAAGGAAGCTTTTCTTTTTAATTTGAGCAAAAGTTTTTGCCTTCTTTTTACGATTTCCAGATATCAGCAAAGTTTTTTCAATTAGCTGCTTGTAATAGCTGTCAAATTGACTGGTAAAAAAGGTGGTATAAATGCACAATGCTTAAATTTTGTTCTGATGTTCTTATTTTTTTATTCAATATCAACGTTGAGGGGCTACCTAGTTTTTTTTTTTTACATTCCTCACCTTCTGATTTACTCTTCAAGATATTTTTCGATTTTCCATATCCTGTTTGACAATAAGATTACTCTTTTGCTGTATGGGTTTTGGTATTTTGTACTTCCAGGTTTTTGTTATTGTTTTCAGTTAAGAAAGTTGTATTATTTTGTCTGTGTTTTGTTTTAGAATGGTAAATCCATTTTCTTGGAGTTAAAGGTTTAAAATAAGATGTTAAAATATATATAAGATATTAAAATAAATATATATAGATATTACAAGTTTTATCTAAAATTTTCGTAAGCTCAAAATCAAGTTAAAAGGTGATCAAGCCCAGAATTCCAATTCTTTTTCGTGAAGTTAAAGGGTTATAGAAGGTGTAAAATAAGCTGTTCAAAAGCTTTACAAAAATTTGTTATTAGCCCATAATCAGGTTGAATTGAGCCCAAAGGTGGCGTTTTTGTCTTTTTTAATCAAAAAAATTTGTTCATAGTTTTTGCTTTTCATTTCAAAAAATTAGACGATTGTAAAATGAGCTTTTTCGAGCTTTACATTTCTTGTAAGCCCGAATTATGTCGAATTGGGTCCTAAAATAGGTTTTTTCTGCGGATTCGTTTGATTAATCAATTATCTGGGTGAATGAAACTGTTGCTATGTAAACAACTGAAAACGAAGGTATTCTTAATTTCTATTTCAGTAATTGGATTTCTTACTACTATATTATACTATAATAATTGTTTAAATAAAAATCTTAAATTTTTAAGGTATGAATAATGATTCATATAATAACATTAAAAACGTGTATGTTTTTGATAATTCTGAGTTAAAGGGAATGATTCAAGCTAAATTTAAAAAAGCTGAATAATATTTTAATAAATATTTAATAATATCTTAATAAATATCTAATAATATCTTAATAAATATTTAATAATATCTTAATAAATATTTTCATCTCAAAATTAGCAAGAAAAAAACATTTAAAAAAAAACATTATTTATAGATGTTGCTAAACTTTTAGAAATTTCTAAAATCAAAATTAAACATCAGTTATCCAAAAATAAATTCTAGGTAAAAGAAATGATAATGCTGGTTTTATGAGTAATCATTCTATCTTTTTTTTTACAACCCTGGTTACTCAATGTTCACTTCATTGTAAACATTAAAACTTGATAGTAAATGATAAAAATGGAAAATACTGGTACATATTATTTTAATTTTTTTAAAGTTTATATTGCAAAATTTACAATAATTTGATGAAAAAACAGTTGTGTTTTATCCTTTCTTAATAATTTTGCCCAATATCAGATATCAGTTTCACGAGAAAAATGTTGCTAGAATACAAATTTCAATTTGTTTTGATTAAACTATGAGTCAAAAGTTCACTGTATTACTTTAATTTTCGATTTGTGTTATTTTAGATAAAATTCAGATTAGTCGTTTTGTTATAGTTCTTTTTTTTTTCAATTCTGATAGATATATATCGGATCATGGCTACAATGAATACAAAGCTTATTGTCAACGTAAACTACTTTGTTGGGAGTTATATTCACCAGGTCGTGTGTTCCCACCATCTTTGTTGGAGTGGAAAGCATTGAAAGAATTATCAAATATTTCTTTACCTTGTGAAATGTCTGATGGTAATATATAGCTTTTTTTGTTTTTTAGTAATTACCAAGAACAATTTCATAACAAAAGGGAGATGAATCATTGTTTCCTGATAAGTTTATGCTAGTTGAAAGTTTGGTTTCTAAATCTGATAAATCTCATTAGTGCTAAGAAAATTATTTTGGATTTGCAAAGCTGATCTTTTTCCTATAAAATTTTCCTTGTCAACCTTTCTGTATATGCAGGACCTTGAGGAAATGTGGATGGTGAATTTTGATTTTTGAAAAAGACATAAGACTGTGTAGATAAGGTAAAGAGTGTTTTCCATAAAGTTATAGGAGGAAGTCTTTCAGTATCCACCAGTAGAAATCATTCATTCCACAAGCCTAGTAGAATGAACTAACTGATTTTTTAAACAAACAATACAGCTTATTAAATCAAAAGAGCAAAGTAATTTCTAATTTCCATCATAAGAACAAATTTAGCTTGCTAAATTATGACACCGATAATTGATAGCATCATCACAATGAAGTTAACTACTTTGCATGATCACACTGTAGTGCTTATAATTTTATAACAATTTTTGATATTTTTTGTCAATAATTTGTCTTAAATATGTGGCAACTTATATGAAATTTTATGTACCAAATAAATTATATTTTTTTATCGTTGTTTCTAATCTTTGCACAGCTCTTATTTCAAAAGATCTTAAGAGCACAATTTCAATTGGGCTAAAAAATTGGTTCAAAGGTATTTTTGTTGAAGTTGTTCAAAGATACATTTAATCTTTAAATTTCTTAAGTTTGCAAATTTAATTTTTTTTATTATATTTAATCTTTTTTTGAAGAAATATGTCTTTTTTCAACATTTTCAACTCCAATTCTTTGATCTATATATAAGCTGTGTGCTAATTTTCATGGCCTTACGATGACTTTCAAATTTTTACAAGATTTAGAAATACCTATATTAATAATATTTATCACTATTCTGCTGAAATAAGTTGTTGTCACCACCACACATGTTATATTTTCCAGTGTGTCACCGCCACACATGTTTTGTTTTCCAGTGTGTCACCGCCACACATGTTATGTTTTCCAGTGTGTCACCGCTACGCATGTTACGTTTTTTTTCCAGTGTGTCACCACCACAAGTGTTATATTTCAAAATATGATAAGATTTTTATTTAACTGATTTTTAAGGTTTTGAAATTTAATCTAGATTTATGAACGAATATTTTGTTTTCAAAAAATGATTAAATTACGTTGAATTTGAAACAAAAATTTGATTCAAAAGTTTTCTTTTAATTATAATTTTTGGTTGAATGATCATAAAATTAACCATAAATTTTTCCCCTGCTAAAAAATTTCTTTTTTTTCATATCAGTGTTTTTTTTTTGGGTATTGATGGTTAATTAGCACTCTGCTGAAATATGGATTTAATATGATATAAATCATCATCAGGTTATCAACAAGTAATTGAAGTCGAGTCAAGTGCAACAGGAGAGAATATGGCTAAAAGTTTCCTACATGTCAGGTAAGGATTTCAGTAATCTTGCGATAATCAAAAGTCATATTTCAGATTAATTGTCATTAATGTATTTTTGTTATCATGAATCTTGAACCTCGACACCCAAATGTTATATGATTTTTGTATACCAGTAATTATACACAGGCCGTCTTCTATCAAACTTATTTATTAAAAGTAATCTTTTTAAATCCGTAATTAAATTTTCTTAATAATACAAATTTCAAACAAGTTAATGACTTTTTGTATTTTTTTATTTAGAGACATAGCGGATCCAGCAGTATCAGGATGGTCGTTTTGGTTACAATTTGAAAGATCATGTCGTCTTGATATATGCGGTGATGATACTGTTCTAGATCTTGTTTCAGTTCTTGAGCAACCTCAAGGCTTTCCATGCAATATGGCACACTCATGTATTTCTCTGGATCGTTCTAATCCAATGCCAAAAGGAAGGAAAGAAACTGTCATTGAGTATGCTTTGTTTAATTAATTTTTAGTGTTTCACTTTTTTCTTGTGCAAGCTATGTATCTTTTAATACTTATGAGTTTCACATATGCCTGAAGATAGGTACCTATAAAAGACATGGTTTTACTCATTTGTTTGTTTTGAGCTTATTTTTACGTAGCAGAATTACTTTTATTAAAATATTTTGTTTACTCAGGATGTGGCTATATTTACCCTTTAAGAAAAGTTTTAAGCTTAAGAAAAATTTTGTCAGATTTTGCACAAATTTGAAAAATATTTCCTAAAATTTTCTTAAACAACATGGTTATCATTTCTTTTAATGACTTTGATAAATTTTGTACTTACTTTGTTGATAACATTAGTTGATGTTGATTTTCCAATTATGGTGCAACGGTTCTAAATTGGGAATCAGGGCGATATACCCATCATAGTGTCCAATGTAGCCTTGGCTTTATTTTGCCTTCTGAATGAAATTTTGATTATTGAGATCTAAATTGCATTTTTTTATTCCAAAATTATTATCTATAACTAACAACTTTCTAGGTTTGTACTTTTTAAGCATAAAAAGCCATTCTATGCAATATTTTGACTGTTTCATGGTAGATAACAGACATTTGACTCCATAGGTGTTTCAATAAAATGCACCAAAATTTCAGAATCAAAATTCTGTTTAAGAAATTGACTTGTTTAATCACATAAAATCTCTATCAAGTTTTGTTAGGTGATCAGAAGATAGTGTTGTCTCCAAAGATTAGCAAGAGAATTACTACCTGTAACAATATAGGGATAAATGTTTCAAAAGTTCATTTCTGCCTTAACAAAAAAACAACTTCTTAGCAGAATTTCTCACATTTTGTTTTTTGATAGTCTTGATTATTTAAATTGACTTTTAATGATACTATGACAAAAGAATATACCTGATACCATGACTATAGAATATACCAGGTTTAATCCAAATAATCAATTATATTACAGTATATGACCTGTCTATTTGAATCCAAAAGTTACACCTGTGCATAATTTCTTTCTTAAAAACAAGTAAATGTATTTATTATTTGATAGATAATTGTTTGCTTTTATTATTTATATTTCAATAGCACCCATGGGAACAATTTTCTGCTTTCTGTTGGCCCCGTAGAAGGCCAAGTCACCCGAATATGAGTTATATAGTTTTAGATGATATGATATGATATGCAAGAATGAAGCCTTGATAGTTTATCTGTTAGCACAAAAAGTTTTAAAATTTTATTAAAGATTCCATCATGAAAAAAATCTTTATGAAGTCAAAATTTCATGGTTGCCATAATTATCAGTTTGTAAAGCAGGCATAGAACTGTGCAATTTCTATTTGCTGTTTTGTATTCATAAACAAAGAAAAGGGTCAGTAGAAAAAATATTACCATGGCCTTAAATCTGTCTGAATTTATAGAAAGTGGATAAATTAGATCCACTAAATAAAGTCTTTCTATTTTGCTGAAAAAAAAAATGTTTGATTTGTTTAGAAATTTATTTTTGATGCTTGGTCTTAAAGATTTTTGTACAGGGTGTAAAATTTATGCCAATTTGTAAAATTGTAAAACGACAATCAAACATATGTTCCAATTATGTATCATCGTTTTTCCTTTTTAAATGTTTAATGTTTATGATTGTTACAATGAATTTTTCATTTTCAGAGCTCATAAATCATACACGCATCGTACCCGCTTAGAAAGAATGCGTCAAGTCTATTCTGAAGAATTAGCTTTACAACCTCTTGTCTATCAACAGGAAGAACAAGAAATTAATTATTCTCCATATATTCCACCACCACGTCGCTCAACAGCTTACCAAGAAGATCTTTTCAAAGCTGATGATCGATTTTATCATAAACCACCTGTACCTCTGCCTACATATTTGAATAATGATTCTCCACAAGTTTGGCAGAACCGAGAACCACCTTATCAAATGAGAATTTTCAACCATGACAGGCATTATCCTGAGAGATTAGTAAACAATAAACCTAATGAACTGGAAGAAGCATTTCGTCAACGTCAGCAAAAAATTAAACAGAAACCTCCTGCTCCACCGCCACCGCCACCGCCACCAATCCTCCCATCAGCATCAAACCCAAATTCAGCAACGTCTTCAAGGAATAACACACTTCGTAGTAGTAAAAGCACATTGAATAAAAAAACTCCATGGAATATGGATGAAGTACTTCAAAGATCTCTTGAGTTGAAGTTTATGAGAGATCGGAAAGGTATGGGTTATTCACAATAGTTAGGTTCAACATATATGTTGAATATGTATAACTTATGTCGTTTTTTAATATAAATCTAATTAATTCTTCTTCTAATTCTTGTATTTTAGAATTTACTTTTAACAATGATTTGAAAATTATAAAAAAAAAAAACAAAAGTAAAATATGGAAAAGTATTGCATTATAAGTTGTAAAAAAAAAAACTAATTTAAATGATATTTAATGATTTTTTTTATAAATATAGGACTGGAATAGCAAATAACATACTACAACCGTTATCTAAATCACTTAAACGCTTACAGTTCAATTTACCTTTATTCTACTGACCCAACTGAAATTGTTAAAACAATCAATAGCTTAAATAGAAATAAAGGCCAGTAAGTTTTCTAATAACAATATTAAAGTCCAATGCTCACGTGTTAGCTGGTCCTATTTTTAAATTATTCAACAATTCATTTGACAATGACAATTTTCCATCTTTATTAAAATCAGCTAAAGTATTACCACTTTTAAAAAAGAGTTATGTGTTAAACTTTAGCAAAGCCGTACAATATGACTTTCACGAAGTTTTTGAAAAATGTATATACAAAAGAAGATATGATTTCCTTTCAAAACATAAACTAATCTGTGACAGAAAATTTATTTTTAGAACATTCTACCAGTCATGCATCAGTAAATCTCATTGAAATGATTAAAACATGTGTAGTTTTGCTAATTTGAAAATAAAATCTGAAATGAAATTATAAATTTAATGGCTAAGGACGCACCAACTTTCTATAAATGAATCTCAAAACTGAACTGTTAGCTGTCAGACCACCTAACGTTAAAATACGTGTTAACTTTTATATTGATCTCAACAGGAATCAAATTTCTCCGTAAATTTGTAAAGTAACTTAGAACATTTGTTTATGAACATCTTTGTTCGAGTATTCATATTGAAAACTTAATCCATAAATTAGCTAAATACACTGGAATAATATCTAAGTTAGTTTGTCTATCTGTTTATTATTCTCTTTTATTCACATCTAATCTGTGGTTGTTTATGTTGGCAACCCTCAATTATTGATCTGATAAATAAGCTATCTATATATAAATTATAAATTATAAATTAAATTGTAAAATATGAGCTCTTCTAAATAATTAAATTCAATTTAAATTAAATAATTTGTTAAAATTTAATATTTTTAGCATTTTATTATTATTTTTTTAAATTTTGACAGAATGAGCTTCCCAATTTGTTTTATTGCAAAAACTGTAGCTAATTGGCGAATATAAGCATAACATGAAAAATTCTCTGTAGTAAGTAACATTTTTTTTTTCTTTGCTGACTTACCAAAAAAATATTTCTTACCAATTTTTTGAAACAAGAAATAGAGGGAAAATTTTTCAAGCTTTAAAAAGAAGTGCATTAGTTCCGTATGTAGTAGTTTTAGATGAGGGCAGCATTAAAATCATCTCATTCCTTAGAGAATATGTTATGTCTTTTATACAAAAGTGTTCCCGCATTAATTCTGGATAAGTTTGTTAACTGATTTAAATATTGCAATTATTAAGAGCTGTAGATGTTCTGCATGAATACTGCTGACTGTATTTTCCAAATGTAGCAATTTATCAAAAGGTATCGTTCTGATGGATTACTCTAAGCGCACGTTTTTGAACTCTATGGATCAGCTGGTAGTCAGTTTTCTTGAAAAATATCCAAATTAAAGAACAATACAAAGATCTAACAACAAAATAAAACTATTTGCAAGTATTCTAGCTTGATTAGCATTCATATGGTTCCTCATTCTAATTATTGGCTACAATATGAATATTTCGAATATGTTTTATAATTTAAAATCTATTGTGACTCCTAATAGTATAACTTGTTTCTTTGAAAAAAATTTCACACCAAAAATTTTAAATATAATATTGCATGGATCTTTAACACCTAAAAACATAGTCTGGACCTTTGTTGCGTTAATAATCATGGAATTGTTATGAAACCAGTTTTGGAGTCTACCAATATCATTATATAATCGGTTTCGAGCATTATTAAAAACTTTATCACACGCGTACAAGGTGTTATCGTCTGCAAAGTTACAAATCTCAGATTCATGTATAAAAAAGAACATCATTGATAAAAATTTAAATTAAAGTGGTTCATTGACTGGAGCCTTGAGGAACTCCTGTTGTAATTTTTAACCACTCACTAAACGTTAAGTCCAGTTTCACTCTTTGTTTTTTGGAAGAGAGGTAGCTTTTTATAAGTCTCAGGATATTATGAGAAAACCTGTATGCAGCAGGTTTAGCCAGAAGAAGATTGTGAGATATGCAGTCTTAGGCTTTAGACAAATCAATTAGAATCGTACCTACAAATCCTTTTCTATTGAGACATTTTTGCCACTTCTGAAGAAAGCAAAACAAAGAGTGTTAGGTAGAAAAGCTTTTCCGAAAACCACAAAGAAGGGGAGAAAACTTATCCTCAAAAAAATCAGTTATTTACCAAAAGAGAATCTTTTCACACTTTAGAAGCACTAGGCAAGATACTAACGGGACAGTAATTCCTTTTATCTGTAGTATCCCATTTTTTATGGACAGGAACAGCATCAGTCCATTTCAACTGATCTGGGAAGATGCAATTGTTAATGGATGCGTTTTTACAATCACAAATCAAATGTGCATGTGTATACGACATGGTTTTCAAAATCCATAGAAGCATATCATTACAACCGCTCTTTTAGCTTAACAATGATGTCATGAACTTCGTCGAGTATAACATCAGAAAATTGAAGGGGTTTGGACAATCATGGCACATAGGAGATTAATATATTTTTATCTTTACTTTTTTTTGGCTTGCTATAAAAAAATTAAGAAAAACGAGGATTATATTGGAATACAAAGAACCCACTTTAAATATACTGTGAAAATAAAATATTATATGCCTAAAATAAATTATAAATTATTAAGGGGCCGTTCATATGGATAAAATTCATTCTGGTAAGCAGGACAGATTTATCGTCTGAGATAAAATTCAGCGTATGTTCATATGAGAAATACAATTTCATCCCGGCAACCGAGATAAAAAAAGTCATGTTTTTTTCCCCAAGCATCAAAATAAAACATGGCAACAACAAAAACGAAGTGGGAAATCATTACTTTAATTGCATCTCCATTAGCAGCTTTTGCGCCTCTAACATTAAAGTTTTAAGGATTAGTTTTATTGTGAAAAGTCAATCAACAAAATACTTACATGCACAAAAAAGATGTTGTTGGTATGAACCTGGACGAAAAAATTCATGGTGGAAAAATATTTTTCTGGGTGTATTTCCAGGTGAGAACTGGAAAAAAAAACTTTCAGAAGAATAAAGATCTCTTTATCAAATTTTCATGTGTACCTTATATTTCCCCCAAATACTTTATCACCCAACAGTAGAGCTTTGAGTTTAAACAAAAAGGTAGTATTAACATTATATTACCTAAAAGACACAGGTTTGTTATTTATGGCTGCTAACAGCTATGGTGTTGCAATCAACACAGTGTCTGCTGTCATCTATGTGTTTATCAATTTGTAGTGTTCTAGCCCCTAAATACATTTATCTGCCAAAAAATCAAGAAGAAATTAGAAATAAAATTGCTGAATTTGAGTCAAAATTTGAATGACCCAAGCTTTTTGCCTTATTTATGGTACCCATATACCTATTAAATGACCACATCAAAACTTTCTAGATTATTATTGTTATAAACAGTTTTACTCTCTTAGTGTCTAAGCGGTATGTTACTACAGAGGCATGTTGGATGTAGAATTTATGGCCAGGTAGCGTTCATACTAAAGTATTTGCAAACTTGGTTATAAACAAAAAAAATCACAAACATGAAAATACCTACTATGCTCCAGACCTTGATGAAGGGAGTCCAAAGGTTTCTAACTACCTTATAAAATAAATTGATCTCTAAAACTTGAAAATGTGCTAACTATCATCTATGCATACTTCGTTCCACATATTTTTTTTGAAGATCACAATACTATTCTTGAAGAATCACTGTTAAAAGAGCAAGTACAACAAATTAAAGAAAAATAAAGCTACTTATGTAAACAATCCTGATCCTATTATTATTATCCTATATTCATGCAATGGAGACAAAGGAGGTGTTGTCAGAAGTTATTACAGCAAAACATTACATATAATAGTTTCCAAATATATTTTTTTTAAAACAATGAAATTAATAAAGTGAAAATAATAAAATTTTAAATCTTTCAAAATTATGTCACAGTCAAATTAAATTGTTTACATCCGCTCATTGTGTATTTCTAGAAGAAAAAACATGCCAAATGCCTAAAATGTTACGTGACTTAATATTTTGAGAGTTATTCTTTAAACAAAAAATAAAATATAAAACCGGTAAAAGTAAGTAAAATGATAGAACATATTTACTCAACTCTTTATTGTGGTATAAAAAGATTAGTAGATTTAGGAGTTTCAATATGAATGTGACTTTGAGTCGTTGTTGTATACGTTGTGTATGTTTAACTCAATCCCAGTTTAAAAAATAGAAATTTAACCCCTGTGCCCATATTAAATTTCAGTGTTAATTTTTAGTCATACTAACATTTACGAAAATCTCTATAACTTCTGTTTTACTCAACCAGTTTCAACAAATGAATCCATTTTAGAAAGCCAGATTAATTTCTGCTTTAAATTGGCCAAAAAATAGAAATTCATAATGATAGATAGCGATAATAATAGCGAAAACAGCAATTATCTATTTTCAAAATTTTTTACCTGCTCTTTTATTAACAAAATAAACAACAAGTGTTCTTGGAAGTAATATATGGCCTCATTTATGAAAATTTATTACTTATTAGACATCAAGCATCGGAGAAAACAATACATGTTGAGGAGAAAAACATTTTTAATTTCTTAAAACTTTCTTTTACATCAAACTCCACGTAAAAGTAACTTTTTCATATAAATTTATATACTACTTCAAACAAAATTCAAAATAGTGAATAAATTATCGATTTTATGCATAGCTATTGAGTGAAAACGATAATTAAGATATTTCCAATAAAACTCGGTAATTAATTTCGCTATTAGCGAGTTATGAATTAAAACTCACCAAGCCACTCAGAGCGGCTCCCAGCCAAAATCAATGTTTTTTTGAGCAGCTCACAGCAGCTAAGATAAATCCTCTTTAGCTTCTTTCATTAATATTTCATATATTTGAGGCTCAAAAAGATTCCTTTCAAGTGCTTCCACTTGTTATCAATCAATTTTGATACACCTCCACTTTTTTATTTTTTTTGTAATAGTAATATCATTGTTAATATCTTCTGCTTCCTCAGAATTTTGAACACTTTTATCAGCATCGCATTCCATTTTATCTTGAAAAACTGTTTCATCATCAAATATACTGCTCTCAGAAAAGTTATCTGCCTGTAGACCAAATGACAGTTCCTTAGTATTTGCAGATCCACCTCATATTTGAAAAATTTTGCCTGATTTCCTTGTTTTTTCTGACAATTGCTTGTGTCCTTTTGAAATAATTTTTTCTGAAACTTGCTTGTGTCCTTTTGTAGTATTTTTTTTCTGACACTTGCTTGTGTCAAACTTTTGTCCAGCATCAAAATCGAGACATTTAAACTCCATTTCAGCTTTGCATGAATTTAAGCAATCGATTAATTGCTCACTCATAACGTCATTCCAATGAAAAACTTTTTTTATTTGCTTTTAATTTTTCTTGAACATCGCTTGTGTTATTGTCAGCCATTTTTAAAGCTTTATGAATTGATGTTTTTGCTGTTGTTTTAAGGCATAAATTCATACCATTACGTGAGACAAATCATATCCATATGGGAAAAAAGAACGTCTCACCTACTGAGATTTTTATGTCAATTACATATATCTCTCACTTCTCAGGATAAGTTTTCTTCTCATATGAACAGAATTTATTTTTGTGTTCTTTGAAATGACAGATCCTGTTTAAATCTCAGACAAAAATCTGTCCCACTTACCGGAATGAATTTTTTGGATATAAACAGCCCCTAAAAATATATAATTTTTTATTTATACTTTTGCATGGATTTTAGATAAATATAAAGTGCTCAGGTAGTGTTCCAGATCACTTTTAACAAATATTTATAACTATTTACAGTTTCAATCTCATACTTCTTCCTCAAACCCATCCATCAGACTTTTGGTTGCGGTAAGCAGGAGACTTTTGAGTGTTTTCTATGACAATTTAATACGCAGATGATTTTTCACAGTTTTTAATTTTGAGAACAATCTCTCGACAAAACCTGCACTTATCGGAAATAACATCAGTAGATGCAAAAGAGACATAATTTGGATACAGAACAGAATTTACATTATCACGTTTTAATTCGATACATAATTTTGTTGCATTGTACATCTGCCGTTTTTTGCTATTTTCTCTTTCTGCTCTAGTTTTGTCATCATTGGATCAACATCTCTTTCTTGTAGTATAGTGCTTTCAAACTTAGTGCTTTGATGAAGTTGTCCGTAATATGATAACAATGTTTCAAGTTTTTCTTTCCTGAACTTGTGTAAATTGGCCATATCATTTCTAGGGAAGTTATGTGGGTTAAAAACTGATAAGCATTGTCAAAACTGCATTTTGTTCAAATGCTTTTTTAATTTCAGCTTAAAAGATTTTAAAAACTTGCAGTAAACATTTTCTTCAAAAATTTAAATTGTAAGCAGGGAAACTTTAGTTCTGAGGCAACTTGATGCAGGCAAAGAATAAAAAATTTCGGCTGCATCCGCTTTCATTTTTTCAAAGTTTTTGGCGCTAAAGTACTCTGCCGTTAGCAGCATTTTTTAGATAATAGTCAGCTTTTTTGACGTAAATTGGAATATAACTTAAACAAATGTTTTCTTGAGTAAGTTGTAAGGATATTACAAGTGACCCAATAGCAGTAAAAACATCTAATAGCATTATAAGATGGCTAACATCATTTCCTTACTCACAGCTTGAATAAATAGGCACAAGGCATCTGCTTTTTTCTTTTAGTAAATAGCCAGTGAAAGAAAAAACTTTTATAGTTTAAATACAAAGTCTGGTAAGCCTTTTTTTGAGCATATTTTAAAAATAATCAAAAATTTAGCAAAAAATAATCGGCTACTTTAACACACTGCAACTAATCCAAATAAACTGTGGAACAGAATATTCTAAATGGGCATTTATTCCACTTCTTTCTTCAGAGTTAACATTACTCATAGCCTTACGCTCATAATGAGCATTACAGAATGGAACATTAAAAGATTAAAAAAAGGCTTCTATAACTTTAAACATATTTTTCGCAGGGAGACTAGTACCAACAAGCTTACATAATGGTAATAGAGCAATAAAATATTCTTTGGTAATATTCAAATGTTGCATATATGGCCAAATGTTCAACAGAACTTATATCAGATGTCTCATCTGAATAAAAATATTTACTTTTACGGAGAGATTCAACTAATTTTTACTAATTCATGCATAATAGGTATATATATTTCGCTTTGTAATCATATGACATATAATTAGCATTAGCTAAAGCAAGAAGAGGGTGTGAGTTCATGTCCATTGATTTTTTGGGAAGGGTATCAGGTTGACTGTCACTGTCCGAAGGTTCTGTTTCTACCTATAATCAATAATTTCAAAAACTCTCATTTTTGAAATATCGATGATGTAACTTGCTTAAACTTATTAATTATCGATATGTAGAAAATAACATGAAAAATTATTTTGTTAAACTCTCCTTTATTAGAACAAACAATACATCTGTTTAATACAGTATAATATTATCTACTGAAGAGCGTCTAATAAAATATGATTTTTTTTGTTGTTATTTTTGTTATTCAAAAAAAATTTTTTTCTGAATCATATTATAAAAACAGAAAAAGATAAGCTATTAGAATTATAAGCATTTTTAGATGTGAAAAGTAAAACTAATACATAAAAAAGCTAAGAGAGAGTTAAAAAAGCTAAGAATCATAGTCATAGTATTATGAGACTTATACGCCATTAGGACACCTTATTAATTGAAAAAAAAATACCACAAGCAGTTAAAAATATGGATACTTTAGGCTTACTTTTTGGTTAATAGACTGATGAAAATTAAGAAAACAGTGTAATTATAAGTTTTCACATTGTAACAATGACCTTAGAAACTGTCATAGTACAATAAAATAGCAAAAAAAATTTTATTTTATAGATTTTAGCACAAATTCATATTTGACTCATGTTGTAAAAGTGATTTTCTTGACCAAAATCAGAAAATTATATCAAACCCAAATAACTACGGACTTTTTACTTCATCCCTTAGATCCAGCAGAGAAAAAAAAATTTTTGGTGCAAAATAACTATTGATTTCATATTTCTGTCAAGCAAAACTGATATAGATTGATTAAAAAGTACATAAATACATCAAAAAATAGGTACCCAATGAAGTTATATTTATTATCAAGTAGGCAAATTAATCTTTCAAGAACAGTGAGACAAAGTTGTACAAAAGAGTGTAATTTTGCTATCAAAAGCTTTTTTTAAAGTTACCCTAAATGTTTACAAACCTTTTTACGAAAGTAAAAGGTGCTTGAATATCAGGTCAAGTTGAATTTGAATAAACAAGGTATTTTACATGTTATGGAAAAAATGCATTCATAATAACAATTTGAATTTTATGAACGTTAATAGTATTAAAAATATTTCCTTCGGTAGATACAGTTTTCACCTTTTTTATTGGTTCGATAACAACCATATTTTTTTTTTTTAATGAGTTGTTTCCTGCAAGGTTTGAAGCCATTACTAGGCTGGAAGCTAAAGGAAAGTTTAAACTGCATACCACACCGAAGTGCTATTCATGCACTGTGTGGACGATACCCAGATTTTAACTCATCTTGTGGTTGGGAGTCAGATGCTCCAATGACTGAGCTATCCGGGTATAAATGTCAATCTAAAGTCAAAATTTAAAAATTACATTTTATTGTGTTATTTAGGTACATATAAATCTCAAGAGACTCATTCAACAAACCTTTCTGATGAAGCTGAGCAAAAAGTTGATATCATGAACATGATGAAACCAAATAAAAACAAAGTATACACTGTTGCTGAGATGTTATCACAAAACCAAGATATATTAGATATGTCTGATGACTTTCTTGCTTATGATAAAACATTACCAAGAGGACATAGGAAAAAACAAGCTTCAATATTAAGTCCACAAAGTGCATCATTGTCTCGATCTACTGCAAATAGGTTTGCAAACATTGCGAATCATTTTGAACATCAAAAAGGTTATGAACGTCATCCACAATCATATGGAACTAGAGGTTCAGATGCGTCAGCTTTTGTTAATAATTTATTTGACCCTGTATTTGCAGATGAAGATGTTGACTATCATAATGACAGATTACTGGTAAGCTTTTGTCAGTTTAGATCTAGCATTATAAAGACTTTGTACCCTAATTATTTTTGCATAAATCTTTAGCCATTATTAAATGTGGATGAAATCTTTATAATTTCGTTTATAATCAAAATAATGTTTAGATTAGAAAATTATCACTTTTTACGTCATTTACGTGGAAAAATTTGTTAAACAGGTTTAATTACATTTCACCTGGAACTTTATAAATAGCCACTTGTAATACTGAAAAATAAGTAAGGTCTGAAAACAATACTTTAAAATTTTGAAATCTAACCTAGGTGGAAAATTGCATACAATTACATCCACCATATTTTATTTGGTACATGTGGTTCTGTTTGCAAATTTTTATTAGGTGAAGGCTCTTTGTATTATTATTATCAAATTAATCCTTTACATTTTTCTGCTATAAAAATTGAAATAGGGGTTATAACAAAAACAAGTAAAATTTTGTCTTAGAAGAGTTTTTTTATTTTTAATAATTGAGCAAAAAAATCAGAATTTATATCAAAATGCCGCTATAAAAATAAATTTTTACTTACTAAGTATGAGATGAATGGTTATAAAATTCTTACGATGATTTTTTTTCATGTTAAATTTCATTAAATATTGTTTGATAACAAATATTGCACTTGTAGTATTCTTCTTAATTTGCCATATTACACATATTCAATTTCTTTTCCTTAATTATTTAACACCTTGTCATATAAAAAGGATAATTTCTCATCGAAAAGCATACATAGACAAAAAAATTTGAAACTTCAGCATTGCTAATTACTTGAAGTATAACGTTGGCACGAAACATTATGTTCTAATTTTAAAGTTAATGGATATTTCATTTTATTAATGTTATTGTTATAGTTTTATGGCTTGATTATTTATTATTCTTGGAGCACTCCCTTTAGTAGTACTACATAAATTAATATATTGATACTAACTGGCTCCCAACAAAAGTTAGTTGAATCCTCTTTTTATATTTGTATTTCACCAAGAAATCTAGCGAAATTTTAACTATTCTTTGCGGAAAAACTTAAGTTTGCTAAAAAGCATTCTAAAATTATTGCTGAAAACCTTAGAAATAGAAGGAAATTGCTACTATTTTTAGCAACGAATCATGTAGAAAGAGAATATATTGTTTTGATGTAACAATGGGAAGCTTTGATGGAGCAGATTTGATAATTGGTTGGACGCTATATTTTAGGCTCACTGACAAAGATTATAACAAAAAACAATATGGGCCTTTATCGATATCATGGTTTCATTCATTTCAAAAATAAAAATGAAACATCAAACAAGAAACAAGAATAATTGAAGTTTTTAAAAGATTTGTATTATAAATAGATATTGATGTAAATTTGAAAATAGTCAACTTTTTAGATGTCAATTTTAGCTTAACAGAAAATTCTTACTGGCCATATAAAAACCCAAACAACAATTTTTTATACATTAACACTGATTTCTCTGAAATTTAAAAAAAAACTCTTGCGTCTATAAACATTAATCCAGTGAGCAAGTATTTAATTAATCAAAATTTGAGAATGAGGGGGGCCCTAAAACAAAGTAGATACAAGAGTTTTGAGCTGAAATTCATTCCTAAAAACAATAAACTGATAAAAACAAGAAAATGAAAAATTACGTAAGTAGAGAATATGTGAAATTTCTAAGTCCTAATTCTAAGGTTTAACCCCTCCATTTAATAAGAACATGTTTTTGTTTAATTTGCCACATTTCATGTATTTAATTTCATTTCCTTAAATATATATATATATATATGTGTGTGTGTGTGTGTGTTTGTGTCCATTTATGTCAATAAAAATATTCTTTCATTTAAAATTATTTGCAGAACCAATTGAAGGGTGGACCAAAGAATTCATTTTATCCAAATCGTACTTCTTCTGAGATTACTTACAATAATTCACATATCTATTCAAATGTTCATTCTACTGACCCACAGTTAATGCTTATGAATCAACTCTCTCAACAGCAGCAGTATCTACAAAATGAGCTTTATAGTGTGAAGAAAGCAGGTTAGTAGTTTTGTAATAAGATTAGGCATAGTTACCTTTATGCAACTGCTAATAAAAAAAAGAAATTAACGCTTATCGTGCTTATCAGAAATGTTTTACTTTGTGAAACAAAATTTTAAAATTTTATATAAGCTCATATATGATTATAAGTCATAAGCCAAGATGTAAGTATAACTGTTTAAAAATTTAGCACGGTGTGTTATTTAGTTAATTGTCTTTCCGTTATTATTTAAAGCTTTGATATATGAAGGTTTCACGAGATAAATCGTTATTGATTTTACCTTTAGAAAAGATATTGAAAAACATGCTTGAAATTTTCTAATTTTCCATTCTTCTTATCACAGAAAATTGCACATACCACTTTGATATTTTGCCTAGCCAGTTTTGGGTAGCAAGTCTTTTAGTGTGTGGCACTATGATAAAAAAAAATCTGGTTCATATTTTACCATAAATGAGGTATTAGAATGGGCATCCGCTGTAAAAGTTTGCTCCATCACTTACTTCATCAAGTTATTAGACCTGCATGCTTAACATGTTCTCTAAGCTAACATTAAACAAGGATTTTGCTTGAAGTGTTTGTTGCAAACACAGATAATGCAGTTTAATTTTATATTATGGGTGAGCTTTTGAAAACTAAGGTATATTTCTTATAGAGCTTTATCATTTACTAATTCGTTAGCAGTAAAAGTTATTAAAATATGATTATTTGATTGGTTATTAATTTGTGCAATCAATCAGTCATTAATTTTATACCCTAAATAGTTATGTAGTTAGAACACAGACAAATTCTTTTTCAGTATTTTTTTCTTCAAATGAAGCAAAAACTTTGGTTGAAGTTTTGCTCAAAAAACCTATTCATACAAATTAACTACTATTATTAATCATGAGGTAATTTCCTTTAATATCTTGGTTACATATACAGACAGTGTGTTTTTTTTAGGCTACCCACATTGGAGAAATGAACATTTACGCAATGAATATGACAATCGATTGCACCAAGAACGTATTATTCCACCACGCCCAAATACTTCTTCACCTCCGCCTGTTCCAGCACATCATCAACCAGCATACGCTAATAAATCATTGAGGAAACTACCTGTGGGAATACAAGAAGTTATAAAGGTAAAATTCATATTTAAATGCTAAAAGTTAATTGTAAAATTTTTTAATGTGAAGTAAATGAATTTAATTGATAAGTACTGGTAGCCAAATCAATTTACCATTATCATTATCATCATGAGAAGAATAAAAATGTGATAACCATCTTAAATATCAAAATTTAAATAATTTTGAAGAAAAAACAATAATTGAATTTGGATAGTAAATCAGAAAATTTATTTTCATTTACTAAAAGTCTCCCTAAACAAGAATAAAAAAATTTTATAGGAAAATTAATTTTTAGGGATTTGAAGACAATACGGGTCCTGAACATGAGCCAATTGTTGATGGTGTACATATTCGTAAAAGCAATAACATATTTAGCGTAAAGAATGAGTGGATTGATCATGACCAGGTTCTACATTCTAGTTTATTTGCAAGACAAAATCTTCCTTTTCTCACTTATTCAAACACAAGATGGAAGATATTTTTAAAAAAAGAGGTTCGTAACATGAAAATTTTTTAGGCGTAGCCAGGGTCCTATAAAATCACTTATTTCTTTTCTTTCATTCATCAGGTAACTTTTTTACCAAAAAATTTCATTAACTGATCCCTGATGAAGGTCCAATATATAGGGGTCTTAAATCATATAACAAACTGACAAACCTTTCATATTTTTGGTACTGCATCCAAATGTGACCATTCTGACTAAAACATTTTTGATTTTTCTCAAGAATGTATTTGAGGTTTTGTACAAGATAATTTAATTCTAGCAATTATTAGGTTTGCATGTGCAATGAAATAATAAAAAACCAACCAACTGGAAAATTCATAAATAAGTCATAAAAAATAACTCCCAGTAGTAAGATTTCAATAAAGACTAATTAATTACTTTTCAGTATATCCAGGATTTTAATATTAACTACCATGGTTATTTGATTTGATTTCTTAATGACTTATCAAATTTTAAAATTTTATGCATGAGTACATTTTGAGAAATGTGGCTTGAAAAAATATAATATAAATATTTTCAGCACATTTCCTGTAAAAAGTAACTTAATTCAAATGAGTGCTCTTTTAGATGTCACATTGTACATAATATATGTACTCATAGAATTTGAGATATCTACCTTAACGGTATTCTAAAAGGGCGTTTAAATGAGATTAGGGGCTTAATTCATTTATTAGGGTATGGGAGTAAATCTTTACTTGGCGTTTTAAAATTTTGAGGTTTGAGTTTAACTGTTTTTTTTAGTGCAGTGGCTTGTTAAAAGCAGTTCTATTTTCTTAGAAATGAAGGAAAAATTTCACATTTGCATAAAATTTTCTGACTAGCTTAGATCTTCTGAAATCCACTATTAAACAAACTTTTTTGTTATTTTTTTTCTTTTTTTTTTAATGGTGTAGGAAAATTTATTTATTTAGTTAATCTTTTAAAAACTTTAACAACGTGACGACAATTATTCAGTTGGAACTTGTTCTCTTCTGTTTTGAGGAATGATTCATATTTTTTTTTTCCTTTGTAGATATTCTTCCCCAATGAAATCATGAATACCACATTAAAGCACTTAATTTATAGACAGGTATTTAAAGATTTTATATTGCTTTGAAATTTTGAGTTGAGAGTTGTTTTTGATCCCTTAAAACTAAAATTCTCATAAAAATACTTGTGGCAATTTATTTAGATTGAGTAAGTGAAAACTTTTTTTAGACAATAACTATAAAAGGCATGTGGTTAATATTGCCTACCCTAAATTCTTACTGCTTTAAGGAGCCAATACAGATCTTTTGGAAAACTTTAATCATTTTTTTATCATGATTTTGTCTGAATATATTGTTATGAAGTTAAACATGCATTAATGTCATAATTTAATGGCTCTTTGCCAAAAAAATTGATCTTTTACAATGTGCATTTATGCCTGATTTTGGCAAATTTTTGTTTTTTTGTTATTTTGGAATTTAGTCAATTGATATTTTCAAAATTTTATTTAGAGTTAATTTGCCATTAAATTCAGTGCCCCATAAATCTACTTTGCAAAAATCTACTTTGGTATTTCCTGTGCAAATGTAACTTTAAAAAGCCCTTTTAAAATTTTAAGTGTCCACAAAATACATATTGGTTGGGTCCATATGGTTATCAAATTCTTTTTTTTAGCAACTGTTTGTAGAAATTCCACATTTGTATTTCTGATATCTGCACTAAAAAAGTCGTATCTCTGAAAATATATTCAAAAGGCTTTGTCAAATGCAGCATTTTTGTCTTCATTAAAATAACTTTATTAAATATACTCTCAATGAAGTCGCAGGAGATTAAGAAATTTCATCTGTCTGTAATTTCTCTCAGAAACTACAAGATAACATGAAAAATAAAATTAAATTAAATAAAAAAATTTAATTTTTGAATCAATGTATCTTGTATTTTACTTTGTTTTGATGTAGAAATCCTAAAAAATAAATTCTGAAAGAATTGTTTTAAGAAAATTTCATCTTTTTACTTGCCTATCTTTTATCTTACTAGATATTAGAAGACTTGGGTAGCAGAACTTGTTGCCGTCTCTCTGTGGAAGATAGATATAAGATGCAAAGATTGCTAGGTTTGTCCTTTTGTTTTTAAATGATGACTAAACATCCTTTTAAAAATGGCTGCTAAATTAGCATTTTTTATCAAGGATCTTCTTAGCTGGTTGGACACTGATCTTCATATCTTGTTAAGATAAAAATACATAACAAATTTTTGATACTTTTGGTTTGTTTTGCTGATGATGGGCATTTATTCAATGAAGCACGTCTTTTATTGCAGCCTGGTAGACCAGTTAATTCTTTAAATTATTTGTCGTTTTTTTAGTCATTTGAATTCAATATATTTTCTGATCCTTAATTTCTTATAAAGTTCAGATAATTTCCTAGTAAACTATTTTTATTAAAAACTAATATCTATAAAATGACTTTGACTCCTGTAATAATTTGAATACTTTTATAACAAAAAATTATTAGAAATGTTTAACTGCGATTTAAGAGCTCAAAAAAGTTTTTTCTAGTTTACATAGTCATGGTCTGCAAACTCAATTAATTAAATCAATGTAACTGTTATTTAATTTTGAATTGCATCAAATCTTTACAAGAATAATAATAATGCATTAAAAAAGAAAACTATTACAATTTCTCATTATTTTAGTTATCAGCGTAATGATTAATTTGTTTATTAGGTAATTAAATTATAGATAATTTTGAATATTAAACTTTGGAACTTACTGTTAACTCTCATCCTTATATATGATTAATCCCCACTAGAAATGCATAAACACTGTTCACACACACATACACACTTTTAGGAATATCAAATCTCACACATCATCACACAAATGCTCCTATACCTCCTGATAAGATCCTAATGCAACTAATCAATGGTGCAAAAGACTTACCACTGTATTTCTCACGCTTATACCTTGTTAATGTAAGTTTCATTTCATTTCATATGGTTTTCACCAAAGCAGCACCCAAAGTTTTCTTGGTCATGATTTTATAACTTGTTTTTTAAAATCATGTACTAATATTTTTTCATGCTTAACAATTTTAAATAGTTGCTGCTCTGGTTGACTGAATAAAATATTCAATGGTCATTTTCTAGTGGTAAAGTGATTTTGTTTTTGTTTTTGCCAGCTAAAACCATGACTGAAGAATCTGTAATCTTTGCAGCTAAAGAATTGCCACTATATTTCTCACGACTGTATCGCGTTAATGTATGCATTTATTTTATTTTTTCAAAATTGTATTTTGCTTTAATCATAT
>JAUZNK010079121.1:0-13357 GCA_035046665.1 Euphysa ruthae | reverse complement strand
TTTTTTGGCTTTTGTAGCACCAGGGTGGGGGGGGCAAAAAGTTCCAGCGGCCAGTTATTCCGGATTTACTCCTAAACTACTGTGAATTTTGTTAATGAATTTGGCAAGCCAGTAATTCAACTCAACACAAACAGAATGCCTTGATAAAAATGACATGACATCAGAGGCATATGTTATCACAATATCAATAACAAAAAGGGTTTTTCGCTTTTACAAATTTTTTTGGAAATAAATTTTTTGTTCGAAACTTCTTTCAAAAGTGTTAAAAACCACTGTAAAATATACACAAAGCTACTATAATCCTACACAATGAAATTGCTAAACAATATATACAAAAGAACGGCACACTAATAAAGATTTAGCGCCTCAAGCAATGTTTGCATAACTTCCAAATTTTAAACTCGACTTTTATTTGTTTATCAAATGCCTGTAAGTGTGATGACAGAGTAATGACTTGGCCTATTTATTACAATTACAGGTGAACTTATTGTTATTTGCTATGTTGGGAGAAATTTACATCTTATTCTCCACTTGGTATTTGCATAATAAGTACATGTCAGTTCAAAATAGCCACAAAATATATACATGTCTTTTTAAAGAAATTACCTCATGCTGAGAATTGCTTTACCCTGGAAAAATTTTGCGAAATTCATAACAATATTTTGACAACCTTAGTTAGACCTCAATAAAAGTTAGGAAAAGTTCTTTTTGCACAAAATTCCATGACCAATACCATAAATAAAAAAAAAGATGTAGGAAAATGAAAATGCCATGGGCACTGTGTGCCTCCCCCTTGGTATTAATAGGACTAACGTTTAGAAAAACCATTTAATATCCCGTTAATGAAAAATCTATAATGAGAGCAAAATCCAAGCAGATAAAAAAAAATACAGAAATGAAATAAATAACAAAGTAAAAATGTAATACTTTCTATAAAATGTATGTTTCTTCACTTCTTCTAACTGAAATCAAAATAAACAATTCAAAATTAAAGAAACATGTGCAAAAAGCATTAAATTACTAATCTAAAGAGTAAACAATTATTTATGATGATGTAAGTTAAAAATCAAAAGATTTTTGCATAATATCTGAAATATTAACATTAAGTATGAATGCATAAAAAATGTCCAAAAATAGACATTTATTGAACTAGTTGACAATCTGCGTAATATGAAGTTTTAATCTATTTTTTTGATGCAAACAAATGAAGAGGTTATCAAACAATTAAAATTCTACCTAAACTGCCACCATATGACATATGAACTTCAAATAACTGCCACAAGTCATTGGGAATTACAATATGGATAGAACGATGATGGTAAATGGTTAAATAAATTAAAATTCATAGTTTCTAGTCTAGCTTACTCAACAACAAAATTTATAATCAGGCTAAAACACTGAAATTTAGCCTATCCATTTAAATATAACCTAAAAAAAATCACTAAAAGAGAATAAACATGAACAGTTTCTGAAAACATTAATTTTATTTACCACTCAAGAAAGCAGTTCATTTATTTTTGCTAAAACTTTAAAATAATTATTACCTTCTGCAAAAAAAATATTTAAGCTCAGAAAAAAAAAATTTTTTTCGAACATCTTTTATTTGTATTGATATTTCAGTCAAAGTTACAAATAAAAAATAGATAGATAGATAGACAGACAGACAAATAGACAGATAAATGTATTTCTACTTTAAAAAGTAAACTACAGGCTCGTAAGTGTACATCAGGTAAAATAAATTTTCTACATTTGGCATTTTTTAGAAAGATTAGGGCCAATATTTGTAAAAAATTTATTAAATTCATCAGACATTTTGTCTGTGTTGTATTCTGGTCCGTCTGGAGTATTTATAACCTTTGGCAGACTCGCTGTCTAAATTTTTTGTGTTCTAATAATAGCCTTCATAATTTCCCATATTTTTTTAGAGTTGTTTTGATTCTGTTGAAGTAGTGAAACATTCATAGTTGTAGTCTCCAGCTGCAAAAAAACTCTTTTTTCGTGATCTATTTTTTCAAAATATCATATTTAAATTTTCAGTAAAATCACCAGTTTTGCGTTAGGAGGTTTATAACAACAGCTTATAATAAAACTTTTTGTTTCTTTACTCATAATTTCTATGGTTAGAAACTTTTTATCACTATTTGAAATGCTCAAACCGTCATGTGTTTTAAATCCTAGGGTTGACTTAATATAAATTAATAAACCACCTCCCCTTTTGTCGGTTTTTCTTTCATAATGAATAGCTTCATAGAAAGGTATATGAAAAAGTGAGTTGTTATAAAAATCATTGTTCAGTGACGAAATTTAAATTTTTCAAATTCTGCATTTATGCTTCTAATATTTAATTGAAGAATAGAGGTTTTCTTTTTCAATGTTTAGTGAAGATGTGTGTTAATATAATTTTGAAAAAGATATGGATTATTAAGATAAGAAGATGCTTAAAATTCCTCAAAAAAGTTTTTGTATCTTCATGCATTTTCATATGTTATATGATCAAACGTAAAAACATCAGCTACTTTTCCAATATTAAAATGTTCAGTTTTTCTTTCAGTTAAAATTCATTATTTTCATTTCCCATTTTTACTCAGGGACTTAAATTTAATGTGAGTATTTATCATTTTTGAGTTACTCACTGTAGAAAAAAAAAAGAATAGAATAGAAGGCCAGACAAATTAAAGAACTGAAAAGCTTCCAAACTTTGAAAGGCAAAAAAAGTTTTGTCAAATCAAAAAATAATAAACATTGTTTTAAGGATGAAGGTAATCTATAATATTAAAATTATATTTTTACACTTAAAAATCAAACAAGGCTTACAGAATATCTTTCCTCAGGATCTACTGTTATCATACGCTGAATTAAGTCTACACAGTCTATTGGAACAAACGCAGGAATTGAAAAAACTCCTGCTTTCACCTAAAAATACAATAAATACAAGCGAGCTTTGAAGATAATAGAAACCAATGAATGTGGCTGTCAGTTAACATAATAAGAACATCCAATTTTTTCAAATTAAACAAATGGCACCCTGGAATAGTCCCTGCATTTTTACACCAAACTGTAAAAAACAGAAGTTTTCAACACCAACTACACATGGTATTACTATTAACATATTTTGTGAGCTTTGGTTAACAAATGACATTCTCAGAGCAGTACCAGGTGACCATAGCCAGCAGAAAAACAGTTTGAAACTACAGCATTCATGAACATCAGCCTGAAAATTTCTAAACTTGTTGAAACTTGGAGTGTGAGAGCATGCTATAAGCACGACCCCACCCCCCTCTCCCCCACTTCCCACCAGCAGAGTTCAGGGACAGAGCAACAGAAAGCTTTTGCTATATGATGCGTAAAACAACTTAAAATAACATATCTTATTTCTTTCGAAGAAAATTTTGAGTTTCAGGCTGCGAAAATTGTAGAATATAACAAAGGCAAAACAAGAAAACACTTCTTTGGTGATGTTTTGATCCATACTTTTTAATTGTAATTTAATTTAATATATATAAAATAGTTGGCGGCAAAAGCAATCACGCCGTCAAAATCAACCTAGATATTTAAAAATATAAAATTACCTTTTCTAACAAAGTTCGAAGATTATCATCATCAAATGGCAAACAGCCCTAAAAAAAACTGCATGCAATAAACAATGACAACAAAATAACTTTATCTGTATAAGAAATTTTCCGTGAAAAGCAACAAACTTTTATATTTCTTTATTCTAGTGTAAACATGACTAGATACAAAGTAGTATTTAAGTCTGATTTGAATTCTTACAAAAGACTTACGAAATCAGAATAAATAAACCAAAAAGGCAGATTCCAGACAGAGCAAAACTTCCTAATATTCTCATTAAGCTATAAAATGATATATTTCCAAAAAATACAACTATAGTATCAAATGCTTTTGAAAACCAGAAAATCACAATAACATTCTTTATTTATGAGTGAAAAAGAAACAGTTTTAGCTAAAAAAAAAAAAAAAAAAAATTAATATTGTTTACCTCAAATAACTAATAATCAGCTGTACCTATATTAGTTCTATATCCAAAAAATTCATCTAGTCAAGGTGAACCTAAAATCCCTCAATGTGACGATGAATTTCTTACCACAACTAGAGCATACAAAATAACTCCACAGCTCCATGTATCTGCTTTCCTCCCATCATAAGGTATACCCTAAATTAAATTTGCATTAAACAACAACCTTTATAAGTATTATATTGTGATTTAAGTAAAATTATGCCTCAAAATATGCTTTAATTAAATTCAAACTGTGTCCAAACTATTTTGAAAAATCATGACTAAAGTTTGAGAAAAAAGTAGCCATAAATCAAAAGATTAATTTAAATCTCACAAAATTTTTTTGAAAAAAATCCTACACAATTTTCAAAATAAGAACCCAAAGAAGTAAAAATATACAAAAAATTCAACATTTGGTTTTCACCAAAATATGAAAAAAATAGTTCCCCGAGCCTATAACTTCACAGATAAGCAGCAAACATGATTTATGAGTACCTTTTTTCAAGAATTTAAAATCCTCACTGATTTTTTGGCCATGGGATTCTATCACTTTAAATTGAATCTAGAGAATTTTTTAAAATCAATGTTTGAAAAACTGATTTTGTGTAATAGAGGGAAGAATCATATTGACATTTGATTGGTTATTGTAGCAATCAAAAGATAACAACCACACAAGAATAAAGATACATACTCTAACAACTTCAGGACATGCATAATGAGGTGACCTAGAATAATGCAAAAACTGTGAATTTATGATGTAATGAATATTTTTTTTTCCTTAATTTTATTTCGGAAAATCTTCCTATAGTTTCTGTCTTTAGAAAAATACAATTTTCTCTGAATTGGCCTAAAAATAAATGCTTTTCCTTCCACCCTAAAAATATAATAAATCTATTCAAAATTTTCATTAAAAATAGCAAGCAAACTAAAAATAGTATAACTAGAGCGCAGACTTAACCAAATGTCTAAAACAAAGCTGTATACTAAACAGAGCTTCGGAGTACAATTTAAAAACGGGTAAGAATTATACTAACCCTTAGTTATCTACTTTTTAAATCAATTTTCCTTTGTTTTTCCTTTTTAATATGAAAGATTTTATCATAAATCTCCTTTTTAAGAATAATGATTCATGACATTAACTAAATTCTGATGCAACATAAATTCATAACTATAATGCTATGTAATAAAAGCGTAGAAAACTAATCATTTAGAACACTACAACAGACTGATAAAAAAAAAAAGACAATGTGTTCTAAATATTTATTGTCTTGCATGCAAGTTTTATATTTGTATTTAAGCTAGTTACTCAATTTGTAAACAACATAAATTAATTCACAAATTTAATAGAGCCAATTGTTTTCCTTAAACCACTTTTTAAAATTTACATTTACATTTTTATTCTTTTTTCTTTTTTTTTTTGAGTTAGTTTTTCGCCTTATGTAGTATTACTAATCCCATTAACTTTTACTATGATTATTTACGATGACAATGATTCAAATATATTCTGAGCTATATAAAGGAGAAGAAATTGGATAATTTGTTGCTTCTTTTTGTGATGTTTATTATAAATTTTTGTTTAGCAATTTAAAAATATCACTCAAATTCTTAAAATTAAATTACAGTTGCAGTTTATATTATAGCTTAGACATGTCACATTCAATTTTTCTTTAATAAATCTGTTTTGATTATTTTTCTTTCCTGGTCTTTGTTTTAATCCAACATCTCTCACATTTCAACTTTCTTGATTTTTTTAACAGCACACCGCTAGTCTATTTTCTCCTTGATTTAAAACAGGAAATTATAGCAACTACTATGTTGGGGAAATTTTCCCTGTGATTTAAAGATAATTTCTCCGCAGGCAAATAAGGTCGTCATCACAATGTGTGTAACCATTAGAAATTCAGACCTAAGATGATTGATCTTTTGCCTCTTATTAAGCAACAAAATCAAGAATGATCAAAATGGTCATTAAAATGATTTTTTGTAAAGCTTTTGAAATTAAAAATATTACAGATGTTATCAAAAATAGATCTTTTTTCTTAAAATCATGCTAAATAGATTTTTTTTTATTAAAGTAAGAAGTACTAACTAATCTTAAGGCTAGGACTTAAGCCTTTGTGTAAACCATATTAACAAAGATCAAAGCAAAAAAAAGCATACCCGCAACTCGTTTCTAGCATATTATTTTCAACCTAAAAAATATAAAATAAATAAATAAGTAAAATAATAAATAATGGTAATTACTACACAATGAATTATACATTATTTTACAAGTTTCATAAAGTTTAAATAAAAATTTTTAATGTATAGGCTTGCAATATATGGATTACTAAAGGAACAAACATATTTTAAAAATTTTAGAAACAATTTTTAAATTTGCAATAAAAAACTAATAATGATTCTGATCAAATTGAATATTTTAGTATACTGCATACATTCATTTACTTAATATCCTTATAAGAAAGAGTCTATAACATTTGAAGTAATGATCATGATCTGGTCTGTAGGTAAGGGTGAATAAATGGGAAAAAAGACAATGTCCTATGTTCTATAATATTTAAAAAGAAAACACAAGCTGAAAGCATTTGCATATTAAGTATTCAAAGATAAATAAAACCCAAATAAAATAATTTATTATAATGATTAAATACGTAAATGCTTATTTTTGGCTATTCCGTTGACAAATTTAATTGTTTAATAATAATACAGTAGAGTACATAATGAAAAGCAAATTATTCTAAGTATCAACAGATAGTTCTGATCAACTGGTGATCTAACAAAAAAGAAGATAAATTTAAATTTCTTTAGGTAAAAGTAAATTTTGGACTTTCGAATAAAAATTTAAAGGTTTTACCTGAACAGACGCCATACCAAAATCTGCTATCTTTATATTTTTATTACTATCAAGAAGGAGATTCTCTGGTTTTAGATCTCTATGACTAAAAAAAAAAAAAAAAAAAAAAATTTTTTTCAAATAGACTAAACGAGTCCAAAATTAAAAATAGAAAACTTCATCGCGTTAGGACACTGGGAGGTGACAAGTTAAAAAGCTGATGCTGAATGGTGTATGAATCAATAATGTACGGGGCATACTAACCAGAGTGTTGTGTAGATTTCTCAACTGCCCATTAGCTTTCAAACCTTTTGTATCCAAAATTTTAAAACAAGGTTATTTGGTTACTTTAAAATCAAATATTCATCACCAAAACGAATACACTAACACAAAGGCAACCCTGAAGAATATATAACCAGCATATCTTAGTTTTACTGGTGTATATAAACACCATACTTGACAAAAAACAAAACCATTAATTTCAGGTCCTATGAAATAGTAAATTCAACAAACTTGTAAATTATAACATTGGCTTATTTGTACCTTGCCAAAAATTTAATAAAAAAAGTTTTAAAGAATCAAACTAATTGGTAAATAGTAAGAATAGCCAGGTAAAATATTTTACAGAAAAAAAAAATATTTTTTTTACAGAAAAAAAAATATATATTTTTTTTAAAGTTACATTAAAAGGGAATAGGGTATGACAAAAAAACCATACAAAATGTCTTTAAACTATAATAAATAGTTTTAGAGATAGAAGTTTTCAAAAGCTTTGAGAATTTTTGAGAACTATGAAAGTTTCATATTCCAAAGCAAACTGCATAGTATTTTTTTTTTATACCTTTCAATCTCATTTATAATTTTTTTATTTCAAGTCTAAATATTTCGTATGTTTATTTTTAAGTCTTCACAAGTATAATTAATATTAGCAACATAAAAGAACATATTTTATCAAAATTAATGCTTTTAGTTTGCTTTTTTTGTTTAATTTTATTTTAAAATCTTAAAATAATACCTGGTAAATAAAGGATATAAATAATATTGTGCCTTTATCACTTTAGTGTTTTTTACTTTGGTATAATTTTGGAAAGCTGTTGCTATAATCCCATATTATGGTTTGGTAAATCTTAAAAATGATAAACCGTAGGTGACTTTCTTTAACTAATTTATACTAATAAACATTTAACGGTCTAAATTTTACACAAAAAGAGGCAAATAGAGTATATCTCATGTTTAAAAAAAAAAAAAAAAAAAAAAAACAATGATCTAAATATTTAATTGCATAAGAACAAAAACTATATTTACCATATCAAATGTTCATGACAATACGAGACAGCCGATACAATCTGACAAAAAAGTTTCCGAGCCTAAAAACATTATTGTGGAAGGGTTAATTTAGAAAAATAACAAATAAAATGATAAAAATAATATTTTTATAAAAGTTACAATTAATATGATAGTAACAATAAAAAAATGAAAAGTTGCGTCATATACAACATAAATTTCAAAATGATTAAGTATTATCTGAAAATATAAAATCTATGAAAAATATATAAATATACTGTCACCCTGATGTTTTTGTTATAACTCTGTTGTCACCATAATGAAATTACTACAAGTAATTTTGTGTTTTTTTTGAAGCAGTACAAATTTGGTTTACATGGCGGTCAAAATTGCTCACAATGTTCCCAATTGCAAGAATCTAATCTCAAAAAAAATGACAATCGTCTATTGTAGAAGAGCCATAATTCTAGTGACAAGAGAGGTGCCAATCAGGACGGAGTTTGTGCTGAGCACAAACATTGAAAAACTAAACGTATTACAGCGCTACACTTGAGGATTTTGCGATTGATGCTCACATTTAAACTTTAACAGATTGCGATGAGCAAGAAAGAATGATGAGTTTAAATGAATGAATGCATGTATGCATGCATGTATGTATGCATGCATGCATAGATATAAATGCAAGCATGCATGCATGCATGCATGTTCCCAGAAAAACATTCACACAAAAATAAAAATCAATAAAATTAATGAAAGATAAAAAATATTATTTTTATGAAATTAATTTCTTTTTACATGTTTGTGAAGAAGTAGCAGGCATGCCGCGAGCATACGGGAAAAATATGGAGAAAAAATTAAAAAAAAATTGAATAATATTATGCTATTAAATGAACATATTTTTTTTTGTAAATATTGTGACTTGGTTCGGTTATTTGTACGAAATTATAAATTACATAGCATTAAGCCGTACTTTATTTTTACTAAGCCTACACACAGCAAATAAATTGTAATAGACTAAATCTGATTTCTTTTTTTGTTTTAATCTGTTTACATTTTGTAGGCTAACAAAATCTAAACTGGCTTCCAGCAGTTGGCGATATTATTGTTTTAATTTAATTAACTCAGCGGCTCTTTAATATGGATATCATGAATATTTTGAGAGAAAAAAATAGCGTGATCTTACAATTACGAGTAGGAGAGTTGTGGATTAAAGCAGTTTAAAATTAATATTGTGAAGTTGAAAATGGTAGCATTTTGTCATGTTGAGTGCTAATAAATTTATCTTTCTTGGATATTGTAAAATCATTTGCAGATGTTGGAAATAGCTGTGAGAGCCATTCTAAAGGGATGAGATTTTAAAATTTTCTCTATATTATTACATGACAGAATCTAAATCCTCACCTCTGACATATGAAGTCGTCCACGTTTTACCAAATATTCAAATAGTTCTCCACCACCAACATATTCCAGAACAAGGAATCTTAAAATCAAGTAACAGTTATACATTGTGCATAAAAACAAACTAAAAACCAGCGATGGTTAATTGTTTAAAAGTATTTACTAACTATAAACACTAAACTCAAAATTTCAAAAATGCAATATTTTTTTTTGCTTCGCAAACAGGATATTTGAAAGCCCAGATCATTAGCCCAGATCTTTGGGAATGCAGCATTGTTTGAAAAATTAGTATGGAGCACCCAAATTTCTCAAAAAAAAGAAAAAAGCGATGTAATACAAGCGCTTTGAAAAAATACTTCAACACTGCAAAAAACTTTTCTGCACATCGTATAATCTAGTTTGGAGTGTGGATGCATTATTTCAGTTAGTAGAAATATAAGAATTAAAACTTACAGGTTTTGTGTGCTTTCATAGACATCAAAAAGGTGGAGTACGTTATTATGCTCTATAAGCTTCATTATTGTAATTTCACGTTCAACCTATTAATGAGAATAAACAATCATCAGGTTATTAATGAGATTAAAAAACAAAACATCAGAAAGAAAATTGGGTAAAACTTCAAAAATTTATGTTTCCTTTTAAATGGAAATTAGCGCTAAATTGATAGACTAATATTTCTTTTTTCTAAACCTAAATGAACAAGAAAGCAAAAAACTATGTGGTTCAAAAATATTTTTGAATTTAAGTGAAAAGCATTTTCTATTGCCAAACTTTCTATCGTCAAACTGTGTTAAATTTATACAAAATTTTGAATAAAACAAAGATAAAAGCATATAATCAGACCGCGACTAAAAACTACAATAATAATTTTCCCAAGAAAGAAAATTTTAGAAAAAATATTGTCACTGATGCCAAAATAAACAAAGTTTATAGTAATCTGACCAAAGTGAAAGGAAACAAACACTAAAATCATTAAAAAAAAAATCCAAATCTTAAAAAAGCCACGAAAAAATTGAATTCAAAGATCAACAATGGAAAAAAAAAATATAACAGCAAGAAATCTAAAAGACCTATGGAAGAGAACAGAAAATGCAATGATATTAAAAATATGCTGAGAAACATATCTAAAATGTAAAATGTAGTTTCACTAAATTTTTGGTTTTAGGCCTGTGCTAAAAATTTTTTATTTGAGTACCAATTTCTCAAAAATCGCAGATAGAAACTATAAACAAAATGATTTTTGTAATTAAAGGTTAGCAGTTAAAAAATTTTAAATATATGAAATGATATTGATATACAAGTCATGTAAAATAAACAATTTATCTTGTTTTTTTAATTCTTTTTAGGTACTGTTCATTACTTAACTAATAAATTCAACTACCTGTATTTGATTGGTTGACAAAATAGCAAAAATTAGCTGCTTTAAAAAGACCCAAACCTGTTCAAATAAACATTTTCTGGTTTTGGAAATTATTATTCAAATACACATATAATTTAAAAAAATAATTTATTAATGAAGGCGAGCTTGTAGTTTCCACTTAAGGAATTTTGATTATATATAAACATTTTCATTATAATCAACCAATACACCATGCTTTAAGAAAAATGTATGAATCACTTCTTATCAAAAATAACAAAATCTTGAAAATCTAAAGATTTATAAAGTATATAGTCAACCTAAAATTTCACTGTTGGGTGAATGCAAAAAGATTTTTCTGCTTTTCAATTACTATGCACACATATGCACACACACATATATGTATGCTCAAATGAATGTATGGATTTATCTATGTGCGGGAATGGAAGTTTGTGCATGTGTAAATACGTACTGGGACGTAGGTATGTATGTATGTACATATGTAGGTAGGTATGCAGGTATATGAAGTTACAGTGTTACAAAGCCAGATAGAAATTAAAACTAACCTTTGCTAAAACACTAGGTTGTATCTTACTTTTATCAACAATTTTAACAGCAACTTTGTTTTGAGATATACTGTGAACACCCAACTTGACAATACCTAAATAGATGTCAAGTGATTAGCCCTTAGATTTAGTATAATATATTATGATGTTAAATAAATCTGGAGCTTAGTATAAAATGGATCGGCTCAAAAAATACAAATTTTGAGAATATTTCATTTTTCCATTGTTGAAGCATGTAAAAAAAACAAAAATAGAAGAGGAAATAAAAAATTTCCAGTCAATTTCATTCCTAATAAAAAATTTAAATAAAAAGGCTAAAATCATTGACTTAGGAAAAAAGAAGAACCAAGTACGCACTTTGGTTGTATTGCTTAAATTACTGATTCCAGGTGATTAATAAAGACTTGCTAAACAGATAGCTTGGTTATTAGCAGGCCTCCTTATAAAAAAGCATGGTGCTTAGCAGGCTTGCTTTTATGTCTTGATTAGCTGGCTTTTTAAAATCATCTGTTTTCATAACATTAGTCAGCATGCTTTGGCATCTACAGCTCTATAAATTTACGGTGACATTTGGGAAATTTTTCTGCACATGTTCTTTGATATATGTTTTGTTTAAGTTTTGCACTATCTAGCACATTTTAGTAAGAACATGTATTTTTATGTCTCTAAGTACCATTACGCTTTTTTTTGATTCTTCATCTAGAAACTACAAAATGTGAATTGGTTCTCCATTGTTAAGTTCTTACTGTGTTCTTATTACCTACGTTGGTATATTTGTTATCATAAATATGACTGGTAGTATATATTGCCTAGATCTTCCACAGCTAATTTGGAACTTCGATAAACCGTTAAAATTCTAGTTATAATTCTAACATTATTCCATTTAAAAAAAACAACAGACATTAATGCTAAATAACAAAAAATGCTAGACAATAACTCACAAAAATCACTTTGTTTATACTTTTATCTAAGGTACTATAAATTGAAAAGATAAAAAATATATATATTTCATACTTTTCAAAGAAATAATATAAATTTCTTCTGCCTAGCCACTTTCTTAAAAAAAAAAAAAAAAAAAAACCTAAATCTTTGCAAAACACATATTTTTTCTGTATACACATAAAAAAAAAATTTAATATTTTGCAAAAGAATGATGCAAATTTTTTTCTGTCCAACCGCACCCTGGCCATTGGCTAATAATGAATGAATACTTGGCTCTCGCCTGCAGGTCTCTTTTAAATTTCATTACTGTTCTTTTTTTTTGTCTTTTTTATATTGCTGATACTTAGATTTAAAATAACTACCCGTTTGATGAAGATTTGATCAAATCTTTTACAAAGTGCAGAAGAAGTGGACTGTAAAAAAAAGTTAAAAAAGTAGAAAAATATCTTTTCTTCTGTTCGTTATGGTCAGAAAAAAAAATGTATATTTTAATATTTGTTAATACTTTATTTTTTATTTATAGATTATAAACAATTTTTTATAATCTTGCATATTTTTTCGTTTACTGCAATGTATAGGGGTAGGATAAAATTGCGTTTATTTTACTTAAAAAATAACTAATAGACAAATGAAAAACCAAAAGAGATTTCTTCTTTAGTAAAAACGCTAAAATCAATATAATATAACTCTGTTTAAAAGAATGAATAGTACATATATCGTTTTTGTCTGATCATTAATTATTATGAGTAGTGTAAACATTGCTTTAAATAAAATCATCTGTTCCGTTTTTTATTGCTTTCGAGATCTTTGCATCTTTATTTACAATTTACAACGACTGGCAGAAGAAAGGACTCGTTTAGAGTACAGTATTAACTTTTTAAAGTGTTTGTGACTGCTGATTCATTTTTAAGTTTGATTTTCTGCGACAATAACAGGAATAAATAAATGATTTTCTCACCACA